>JASSUY010009840.1:0-20897 GCA_032466535.1 Forpus xanthops | reverse complement strand
GACGGCCCCAGAGCCCCGCGGGGCGCGCCCCGCAGCAAAGGCCCCGCCGCCCGTGCAGGCGGCAACCGGGAGCGATGGAACGAGGAAGAGACGGTGGGGCCGGAAAGCGGTCCCCAGGAGCTGCACGGTGGCGGCAGCCACGGCGTTAGTGCAAAGAGCCTTTATTGGGAACCGCGACACCCGCAGCCCGTGTCGGGTGCCAGGGCTGAAACCCTGCGGTGCGTCCCGTCTCGTCCGTCCGTGTGTCCCGTGGCGTTACCGCTGTCCCATGCCCTACCAGGAGCACAGCACCATCTCCCGCAGCGTCCGCCTGAGCTCCTGGTTCCGGAAGGCATAGATGAGGGGGTCGATCACAGAGTTACAGATAATGAGGATGAGGAAGAGGTTGAAGTAGCTGAAAAAGCAGGTGCAGAAGGGGTTGGTGGGGCAGGTGACGATGAGGATGAGGTGGAAGAAGAAAGGGCCCCAGCAGATGAAGAAGACGCCCAGGAGGATGGTGAGGGTGACGGCTCCTTTGAGGCTGCTGCCGCGGTAGACGGCAGGCTGCTTCTGCTGGCTGGAGATGCTGTGGAGATGGTGTCGGGCCAGGGCAAACATGTGGCTGTAGAGCACCAGCATGAGGACCAGCATGAAGAGGAAGAAGCTGATGAGGCAGAGGAGGATGGTGGTGCTGTGGTAGTAGGTGATGAAGACGGTGCTAGAGACTGTGCTGGCAAGCCAGATGCTGGCCATGGTCACCACAGCCCGCTGCAGTGTCATGATGCTGTGGTAGCGCAGAGCATAGAAGATGGTGATGTATCGGTCCACGGCGATGACCCCCAGGAAGGAGAGGGAGGACACGACGGAGCTGCAGATGAGCATGTCGATAACGTTGTCCATGTGGCGGACGATGCTGGTGTGGATCACCAGCACGCCGTGCTCCATCAGCAGCATGAAGAGCATCTCCACCAGGTTGCTGATGCTCACCAGCATGTCAGACACGGCCAGGCAGCAGATGAAGTAATACGTGGGCGAGTGCAGGTTCCTGTTCTTCAGGATGGCAGCCACCACCAGCAGGTTCTCCACCAGGCTCACCAGCCCTAGTGTGAGGAAGAGCTCATTGGGGATGTTGAGCCCTTGGCACCAGCCACTGCTGGTTCCAGCTGTGGCATTGCTCTGGTTGCCCTCGCTGGCGTTCCAGGGCTCACGCAGCAGACGTAGGGGGGCCAATGTTAACATGGCCCCAACTCAGCCCCAGGGCCCCTACAGCATCCGGGCACCCCCTGAATCCCCGTTGTGTCCCACCAGTGCTGCCGCGATGCCCGGCAGCGTGCCTGTGGGGACACAGAGGAATGGGGGATTGAGGGGTCCCACGTGCTGCCTGCAGGGACCCCAGTGTCACGGCTGCCTCCTCGCCAGCTCTACCCAGTGTCCCGCGGCCACGCACCCACCGGGCCGGGTGTTGAGGAAGAAAGGGCTCTTTCTCTGCCCCACTTTAAAGCCGGCTCCCGCAGCTCCTCCTCCAGAGGAGGGTGGGCACCAACATGACGGTGCACCCCGGCAGCGAGAGGAGCCGCTGCAGAGGACGGGGCTGTCAGACCTCCAGCACAGCCCTGGGTTTGGGGTCACCACATGCCCCGGGTCCCAGGGAGTCCACATACCCCGATGCTGTGATGCTTGGATGGTGTGTGCAGTAGAGGTCCTCTGTGTCCGAGTCACCATGTGTTCTGGTGTGTGCCTGGGAGGCTCCAGCATCCCGATGGACCGTGTGCCTTGGGGTATCCATGCGCTTTCAGTACTCCGGTAGGATCATCCCTGCTACGGGAGCCTCTGCCAATCCCCATCCCTACCACTGGCCTCACGGGCACCAACGGCCCGGCCTGGCCCCAGGAAAGGTGTTCTGTACCATCGGGGCAGGCGATCGGTGCAATGGGGATCATCAGAAGCACCATTAAATGCTATGCTGCACCCATGCCCCAGCGGGAGCTCCAGAGGACATGGGGCCCATGTGACCATCATGTGCCTTGGGTTGGTGTTGATGCCTGGAGCCGCTGGGCTGCCAAAGAAGCAATTCACATCTGCATGAAAAGGCCCATCCTGCGGTCGGCTGCATCCGCTCCTTCCTGTGGGGCTCTGGGAGCCCTGCACCAGGGCACAGAGCACCCTGTGGCTCTGGATGCGCCGGGAACAGGGATTCCAAACTGCCACGGTGCCTTCCTCACCGCAAACACCACTGCAGCTCACACGTGACGTGCGTTTACCTGGAGCAGGTGAACACGCGGTGCCGGATGAGCGCAAAATCCTGCTCGCCCCCAGGAAATATACACAGGAGGAATTGGGATCGACACCCCCCCGTTTTCTGCCCCCCCATCCCAGATGCTCCTCGACTTTGGGGCACGCCGGTATGTGCCGGGAATGTTTAGCTTCACAAACGGAGGCTTTGGGAGCTGAGCTGGAAAACGCTGAATCTGCAAAATTGAGTGATGCAAGGGCACAGCACAGGGAGCCAGGATCCAGATGGGCCTGTGCCCGCCCCAGCCCCCTCCCTGAGCATCCAGACTGCTCTCCAGGGAGCCCTCCCGGATTGATTCCGGGCAGCACAGCCTGGCTCAGCACCGGAGCTGGATACACAGCGTTACACAGCAGAAAAAGGGGAAAAAGCTTTGCAGGCAGCAAGGCCGTTAAAAGGTTTGAGTGTGGCTGATCTCATCCCCTGCTCTGTAAGGTGAAGGTGACGAGATGAGGGATGGAGGGAGAAAACAAAGAGGAGGGATGATTTCTGCTTCCAGCATGATGGAATGGCTGCAGCACGTGGAAGAGCTGCTCCGCACACCCCTCCAGGAGCATAGGGAGAGCTATGGCTCTGAGGGAGGGCCTGCAGTGTCCAAGGCCAGGCTGGCCAGGGCTCGGAGCAACCTGGTCTAGTGGAAGGTGTCCCATGGCAGGGAGCTTGGATTAGATCATCTTTAAGGTCCCTTCCAAACGGAACCATTCTGTGCTCTGCCGTGCCTCAAAGGTACCAGAGCAGGGACCCTGAGCGCTTTGTCAGTGCTGGAAGATCCACTGCTGTTGCGTGGAGGGAAGGAGGCTTCAGGCTCAGGGGCATGGAAAAAAGCCTCCAGCCATTAAACAAAGCAAGAGCCAGAGAGGAAAGGGGCAGCAAACACGCTTGGAGGAGGCCAGAAGGGCCTAAGCTGACAGCGGGCAGAGGGACAGCTGCTGTAGATTAGCTCTGCCCGCTCAGACAGCCCTCAGCCCCTGCTGAGAGGTGGACGGTGCACGGTGGCAGGCCCGCCCCTTCCCACCAGAGCCCATCTCCACAGACAGTGGGCGCCCGGAGCTTGTGTCCACTTTATTGGAGGGATGGGGAACAACACGTGCTCTCGGCTCAGTCCCAGTCACCGTCGCCTTCAGGGTTGTCATCTCGGGGGGGTTCCTGGAACTGGATGTTCGCCAGCATGTCCCGCATGGCCGCCATGAGCCTGTTCACCCCCTGGTTCAGGTCTTGCCCTGCTCCAGCCTCTTCATCCCCATCAGGCCTGAGATCCTCCTGCAAGACAGCAGAGCTGGAGCAGCCGTGCAGGGAGCTGCGTGCCTGCAGCAGGCAGGGAGAGACGCTGCTGCTTGCCAAAAAGCATCAGGCTGCTCTGCAACCTGATGTTTAATACACACTGCATATGCCAAGAGCCACTCCCTTTGCAGAAACACTGTGCAGTGGAAACTACTGCGTACCGACAGCAGAAGCGTGCTCAGATTTGCCTGCAGGAGCCCAATCCACATACCTGCAAGTTAAAATTTGGCAGCAGCGAGCGGAAGAATAGAGATAAAGTGCTTTCGTTGGATGGATGAGCTGTCCTGAAAGACAGAAGTCGCAGCAGGGTTAAAGGAGCAGCTTGGTACTCAACCTCACAGTGGGCCTGAGGCACCGCAGGGATGCTGGAGAAAACCACACTGTCCAGCATGGAGCACACAGCTGCTCCCGAGCCAGCCCTGAAGCAGGGATTTGGGGGATTCCTGGGGATTTGGGGGATTTTTCCCCCCCTGGGCAGCCAGAAGCTGGCTTCAGCAGTCACTGAAACCACTGCCAGGTTTGCTCTGAGCTGAGTCAATGCATAAGACATGTACGGGTTCACCTCAACAGGCCGTCCACATTGTGGCTGGCTGCACTTCAGCCTGTGTTTATCCCAGACCACCTTGGTGAAGAAAACAGCTGAAGTTATTCAGCAGCCTCTGCCTTTGTGGCTGTGAACAGCCACTGTCTCCAATGGTGACCACCGAGAAGCGGCAGGACCACTCCTGCCTGTATGTGCCACAAGCCAGGCAGTTCTTCCTCCCAGATGGAGGAGGACCATCAGCTCCGAGCACCCACGTGCACCCAGGCCTTGGGCTGACAGCATGCCAGGAACATGTTGGTTGTACCAGCCCAGAAGCAAGGGCTGAAGGAGGTACCTTTCTGGTCTGGTGTAGGAAACGATGGAGTCCAAAGGAGGCAACGGATCAAACCCCATCACAGGCTGTGAGGTCACTTCCTGGGGGGGAAGGAAAAAGAAGGGGTGAAGCTGCATTGCCAGCAGCAGCAAGCAGAGGCATGGGGATGGTGAGACCAGCTGCACAGGCCTAGGGGAGTGCAGTGCCCAGCCTGTCCACACATGCCCTGTGGAAGCTGAGCTACGGAGAGGACACTTCAGGGTCAGGTGCATGCTTTTTGCTGGGTTTGGGGTTTAAGACGTGCTGTGCACAGCAGGGATGTGAGTGCCACCACAGGGCACACAGTGGTAATGCCTCTGCCACATCAAGACCCCTCACCAGAGGCAGAGCTGCTGTGGCCTCCTTCATCTCCGAGAGGATGATGTGCCGGTAGATGTTCCTGGGTGCGCTCTGGTACCGCATCTTCCTCCTAAAGTGGGGAAGGGACAGAGGACCGCACTGAGCACAGCTCAGCACAGCCACATTTTCATTTCTGCTTCTCTAAGTGCATCATCAGCTTCATCCCTGGCTCTGGGAAAACACGCAGTATTGGATGGAACTGGCTTGAAGCCAAGCCAAAGTTGCTTGGCAGCTGCTGATCTCCAGACCAAAGAGCAGAACAGCTCAGGGGTACTGTACGGATCTTTCTCACTGGGACAGCAGAGCAAACTAACTCCAGGACAAGACCTAATGCCTCTCTCACACTTCTCAGGGTTGGGATGTGTTTCTAAGCTTGCCCTGTGCAGCACATGTGTGTGAGCTCTGCAGCCATTCCTGCCTCTACCAACCAGCCCCTTGGCCCTCCCCAGCATATCTGCTCACTAAGGCTGGGGAAGCCCATGTAGCACATACTCCCCAGGGAGAGGTACGGCTCTTAATTCACATGTGCATAAAATACAGGAGAGCTTTTGCCTCCCTACACCCACTATGTAACATTTGGCATCAGCAGCCACCATCAGACGGGTAGTTGAGGGGCTCCCTGTCCTGCTCTGTCCCCACGTTCAACCACCCATGCCTGCTGTGAGCTCTGCTCACCTCCTCCTGCTTCACTCACTTGTGCTCAGACTCCTCCACCAGCGGATCCTGGGCATCCACCATGCACAGCACCTCGTGGACATTAGTCTCCAGCCATGCCATGACAGCTGGGTCCTTCCACAGCGAGTGAGTCCTTCCCACGTAGAGGCATGTCAGCTGGTTCAAGGCAGGAGGCTGGCTACGGGAGACAGTTGTTATTCATGGCACTCTCCTCCCTCCCACCTGCAGGTCCCTGTGAGGGCTGGCAAGAGCTCGTCTCTGCACTGTGCTTTGGTGCGAGAACACAGAGAGAGGAATCGCAAGCTCCCTGCTTTGCTATTTCCATCTATCTTTACCAGTTTTTCTGTCTCTGTCTATTTTTGGGATAAGCACAACCATGAGATGAAAGTTAACGTTGCCTTGACACGAGGGCGAGACCATTTGTGTGTTTAGGAAGACCACATGTCAGGGAAATTCGGATTGGTAGGAGACAGCCTGCCCTGAGAGCACGCACACATCGCTCCCTCTCACTACAGGCAGCAACAAGCTTCAGCATGAACTTCTGACCCATCCACATTAAAGTGCGGTGCGTCTATCAGCGTTACCTGGTGTCCATTATGGAAATTCATTATCAAAGCATCTAAGAGCCTACTCAGGAAAACCAAATATTCTCCTCCGCAGTTTTGTAATTCCATTAGCTGCCTGAGCAAGCAAAAGCCTCACTACCAGTAAGATCAATTCATTCTCTTTACTGAGAACATCTCCAGGGCTTACCTGATCTGAGCATTCAGCCTGAAAAAGGAATGGTTCGCGACCCTGGCATCGGGCTGCACACTGCAGTGATCCAACAATGGCATAAGAACTGCAGAAGGACAGACGGCTCATCAACAGTCTGGTGAGGAGCACCACAGCCCCAGCCTGGGGGGCAGCACCCCATCAGTGCACTGATGGAGGACCCACGTGGGGTGTGAGGATGCTGCTGCGGGCTATGGTGTGCTCTGATCTCTGTGTGGATGATGGAAACAGACTCAGGGTAAATGTAAAAGAACAACAAACTTTTTTTTTCCCCTGGTGCAATAAGGTGCAATTTTCTGCACTTAACATTGCTGGCCTTTGAACTTGAAAAAGGGTTTTATTTCAGTCACCATGACGAAAAAGATGGTTTCAGCCAACACAAAACTAAACCTCTGTTTGAGAGCTGGTTATTCTTGCCTATAAAGACACACCCTCCTCTGGGCCCAGAGGGGCTGTGCATCTCCTTTCATGGACAGCAGCACCAACTTGATGAAAGCAAGAGATGGGCACCCATGAAGAGCACATCTAAAGCTGAGCAGTGTCTGGGAGGGAAGGCCAAGAGAGATTTGCTATCTCTGGTCTGGGCAACTCTGCGGTGAAATATTACCCTGCTCCAAGGCTCTGGTTCTCATGCTCCCCAAACTTGCCCATGACCATCCCTAATGAAGGGGCATCAGCTGCTCCAAGGAGGCTGTGTAGCACAGAGAACAATCACCGGTCTCTTCCTAACACTCACGTCAAGGGCTCGCAACTGTGTGGTGCTCTGTGTAGCTCCACCACGCTCTCACCAGCCCTGCCATGGTGCAGGAAGGCTGAATCCCACCACCGCTGCTTCCCTATCAGGGTGCTGAGGCGCTGGCACGGGTGCCCAGAGAAGCAGTGGCTGCCCCATCCTTGGCAGTCTTCAAGGCCAGGTTGGACACAAGGGCTTGGAGCAAGCAGCTCTAGTGGAACGTGTCCCTGCTCATGGCAGGGGGCTGGAACTGGATGAGCTTTAAAGACCCCTCTAACCCCAACCAGCCTGGGATTCTACCTGCCACCATGGCCAGCCTTCCTGGTCACCCTCTGAGTCAGGGCTCCACCTCCCACGGACAGAGGTGAATGTCATTTGCAAGCTACAGGCAAACTGCCATCTCCGCATTTGCCTGCCTGGGACCCAGCCTGTGCTCTCAGAGATGGAGAGCGCAGCAAAGCCTGCGGGGACGGACTTACCGGTGGGAACAGACTTACCGCTTGGGAACATGACCAACGCGAGCTGGATGAGCTGGGTGGCTTTCTCCCGGGCCTGGCTTAGCTCCAGCTCTGAGCGCTCCTCCTGCTGGCTCAGGAAGAAATAGGCCAGCGGCACTGAGAAGGCAAAATTGGGCAGCTGGGACAGGTTCCGGTGACTCTGCAGATCAGAGGGACACATTTAACGAGAAATGATGCTATGCAGAACCATCTCGATGGGGCTGGGCTGCACACGGGCTCTTGCTCACTTGATTAAGTTACTTTACAGCTGCTGGCTTGGTGCCCCCACCACTGAGTAAGCAATCTGAGCCTATACAACCGTTTGCAGGGTACCAGGATTACAAAGCCAACCCTCCCCCCCAGTCCTTACAGGTCACTCCAATGTTGTCGGGATGACAGCCTGGCTACCAGGCTAACCTCCTTTGGAATCCTGCGTGCTCTGTGGCACAGCCCAGGCAGGGAGAGCATCAGGACGCAGCTTTTTCCCCCCTCTACTTCTCTCGCCAGGACTGCCTGTTGGCATCTCACCTCCCACTCCTGGAACATGCGGATCAGGAAGGTGTATTCTCTAGCTCGGAGGGATAGAAAATCGATCATCAGCAGCACACACAATGGGTCATTCTCTGGATCAAGGCTTTAGGGGGAGAGAACATAGGAAGGGAAACAAAAATCAGTGTCACAACAGCTGAAATAGCTGCCCTCATTTCTAAGTCAAACAAGATTTTCCCACTAGCATCCAAAGAACTTCTGTGACTCAGCAAGCAGGGAGAACAGGAACATGATTGTTCCTACATGGGTAGGATGATGGTTCAATGCCCTGCCCTCTCTGTGTCCCTGCAGAGAGGTTACAGTGCCCATCACCACCTATGAGGAAAACTGATGGCCACAAACTGAGCAGCCTGAAGCCACCACTGTACACGTGCTCCACAGAGGGTTCGAGCTCTGCTCTACCAACCAGCCAGGTACACAGCTCAGTGGTCAAGTGCAAGGGCCACCCTGGTCCCATCTGCTTAAATCTCCTTCTCCACAACCCTCTCTTCAAAGTAGCACCACAGATATGCCCAAAGCTATCCTGCAACACTGCATCTGTAAAGAGTGGAAACAGCCCTCACTGAGCCTGGAAGCAGCACAGCACCTCCACGGCTTTTGTCCTGCCCCGGTTAGGTTCAGTGCATTGTTAGAAGTGTGCTCCCCCCAGCCTGCAATGTCCTGCCTGACCCACAGGGAATGGGGCACAGCCCTTGGCGAGGTCATCTACCTCAAAATCAGCTTGCAGAACTCCAGGGCTGTGCGGGGACAGCCTCTCTTCTCCAGAAACATCAGATGCTTGAAGAGGGCCAGGAAGAAAGCCCTGTGTGGAGAACAATAATAGGTTTTAGAAGCCACATTTGGAGCTCATAAATAGGGACACAGAGCCAGGCCCAGCTCCCTGCTTCCTGAGCATCAGCACTGGGGTGCAGCCTGGGGGGTCCAGGGAGCGTGGTCTGGTGCAGCACAGGGTGCCACAGACCTCTCCATGTTCCCACCTCTTACTGCTTTTATCTCTTTGTGCAAGTCTAGGGCCAGCACAGACCAGGGCTGACAACTCAGACAACAAAATCCAGTAATTCCATGAAGTCTGCATCATGCCTGGTCCCAGCCTGCCCAGCCACACGGACAGTGACACAGCATGCATGATGTGTTATCAGAGGAGCACTAGCACCCAGACTGGTGTTACAGATCATAGCGTTCAGGCCACAGATGGCACACAGCCCATCAGCGAGCAGATCCTGGAGATGTGAGCAACCTCCAGGTACAGCAGTTTGGGAGAAATGACATGGGTCAGCGGACTGGAAAAATCCCAGAATAAAGTCACCTTTCCCTGCAGCTGCAGATCTGTCATTATGTAAAGAGCCAGGCGAGTGCCGGGTAGGAAGCAAAGTGACCAAGCACAGTCATGAAAACACCGTGACAATAAATGCCATTTTGGACTAAGGGGCACTGGTCACATGAGACAGATGTGACAGGGAGGAACAGCTACTGCTACAGTAAGAAACCCCTTGGGAAAGAGCTTGGTAAAGAAACAAGAGCTGCATTTACCCCAGCACCCATCTCAGGAGCTGCTGCCTTGCTGAGGGCACTGCCACCAACTGCCAGAGCCTGTTCTGACAGAAAGCAACATTCAAGGTCCCCCTGCCACCATGGATGACGCAGCAGCATTGGGAATCTGGGCCTCTGTGTCCAAAGTAGGCCAGGACACGCTGTGACGGCTCTCCAGCAGATGTGGGGCAGGCAGATGTGCTACATACCTGTTCTCGGGCCGCCGGTAGTCCAACCTGCAGGTCCCACTGGTCAGACTGAAGACGGGGTGGAAGGCGCTCTCCATGCTATACAGCGCTCGCTCTGCAGGTAGCAAGGACAGCGTCAGGGCATGCCATCACCACAGCACACCACACAGTCCCAGAGCTCACAGCATGGCAATTCATTTAGCCCAGAGGATGCTGAGCACTCTGAACCCCATGATATATGCTTGCTCACAGCCTAGCAAAGCACAAAGCTACTGCAGACTATGTGGTTGCAGCAGATACACCCAGGGAGGTGAGCCGTTTTCCCTTCTGTGGGAAATTAGATGATGCTCCCGTTGTGAAAAGTAACTTTTCTGGAGGTCTGGGATTGACACTGGTACGGCTGCCTCCGCCACAATTATTTTCACAAGGGGAAGCCAAAGATCCCATCCTCACTTTACCAGTTGCTTCTGCTACCATGCTGTAGAGTGCACTCCTCATCTAACACCAAACAGCCCACCTGACACCAGAGACTGCAGCACAGCCATCCAAGGGACAGCATCCTCTGGGACGCCTCCTGCTTCATGCAGCCCTGAGGGACAAGCAGGGCCTGACCTGCAAGATGCCTGTCAGAGGAAGGAAAGGCAGACTGGCCTGGAGGGCAGGGCTGGCACCCTGCAGAGGGGTAGGCTTGCTGCAGCAGCCCCTTGCACTGATGTATGTTGTAGCTGCTAGGTCAGCCTCTCCTCCTGTAAGAGATTTCCTGCTCGTGGGACTCCACCATGTCCAGACAATTCTTCTATTCATTTTGAAAGTGATCGCTGATGTGCTTTGCCCCAGACAAGCATGTCTGGCTCTGTTCAAAAGCCTCCAGCAAAAGCTGCTGGTCTGGAGGACAATGAAAGGCTGAGGGCTCACAGCCACAGTCGCAAGCATGGAGCCAAGCCAACTTTGCCAGTTTGCTGCTTTCCTACGAACCAAAACCAGAAGCCTTTGGTCACTAATTCACACCAGGACCTCTGCTCCTCACTTCAGCTCTTACCTATGAGATCACGGGCCATATCCTGGTCCTCCTGCATCCGGCACACATCACTGAGCTGCAGAAGGGAGTCCACATGATATGGGTTCATCTGAAGCAGCAGCTACAGAAGAACATGAGCTTTATTAGACAATGGCATGAACCACTGGATGTAAGGCAAGCTCTGAAAGCCTGGCAGGGAGGCAAATGCCGTTACACCACACGCAAGAGAAAGAGAAGCTGTTCCTGCTCCTGGGTCTGAAGGTAAAGAAACCCTGCCCTCTACCATCAGAGAAACAATGCTCAGACTGCAATGCAATGCTTGGGGACACACCTCATGTAAAAAGCTGAAACTATGGATTAAAAGAAATTAAGAACAGCCACACTGGGTCAGAGTACAGGTCCATCTTGCCCTGTCTCAAAATACAGAAGCCTGGGACAGACAGCACAAGGCTGGGCACACATCATGGCTCCCAGCACACCCTAAGCTGCCAATTTTTAGGGGTTCAGGGACCCCTCTATCAAAGATGTGGTTCACATCAGTAGCACCTCCTCTCATGAATTTGTTCCCTTACTGATGCAGTAAGGACCTCCAGCACCTCAGCTCTGCAACACAGAAAGCTACTGCTTAAGCACACAGTGTGAAGAACTTTTAATCCCAACCTGCCAGTTCTGCTCCTGTGCTGAAAGGGACAGCAGGGAGGTCTGTCCCCACTTAGAGCAGGATCTGAGCCCTTGATCACAGCTTCCCTTAGGCAGCAGCCTCCAGCCAACCCAGCTCTTCCAGTGCCAGGCCCATGCCAGGCCTTTGATCATCCCTGCTCTTCTCCGAATCTCTCACAGCTCCTCCATTCCCTTCTGAAGGGGAGGGCCCAGGACTGCACTCAGGAGTCAAGAGGCAGCCATCAGGCATAATTACATTTTTGGTTTATTCTCTGCCCCTTAATAATTCTTGTCATTTTGTCAGCCTTTTGCTTCCTCTGAGTATCAGGAGGACATTTTGACACAGCCATTGCAAATGCAGGATCCAGCTCCTGAGCAGTAATTGTTTAATTTTCCAGATTTCAGAATAGAACTTTAACCACAAACCCCTTCTGCATTCACTAATTACAAACGGGCATTTTTTCCCAAGCATCTCAAATTCAGCTTCAATGTTAAAGTAGTGAAACTACTTTACATTTCCTCACAGTTTAGTTTGAGGATTTTCTTTACCACAAACTGAAAAATGCAGCTTCAAAGGTCCAGAAGTTGTGCAGAACGCTGGCCAGCACAACCACCCACAGTATAAAGCCTTTATCTTCTGGGCTGCCCCAGCCCAGTGCCTTTGCCTCAGTGCCACTTGCCTGATACTTTACCCCTTCTTTGCCTGCTCTTGAGCTCCTTTCCAGTCCATTTTGGAAAAGATGAAGCACCAATGGTCATGGCAATGACAAAACGCACTCTTCACACACAACTCCTCCAGCAAGACCCTTTCAATCCACTAGCAAGAGCAGAAAAAGCACTCACTGAGCAGGACTCCCCCCAAAATAAGGTTTTGTACGCTGAAGTGACAGCAGCAAGGCAGGTCAGGGCTCCAGTTACACTGAGGCTGTGGTTACTGCGGAGAAACTGGTTGGGGTTTGAAGTACTTCTGGCATCAGCAAACTTATAGGTTAGATTTTACTCTTAACAGAAGAGTATAAGACTAAAGCTGTAGGAATATCAAAGAATAGTTAGGGTTGGAAAGAACCTTGAGATCATCCAGTTCTAACCCCCCTGTCAGGGGCAGGGACATCTCCCACTAAACCATGCCACGCAAGGCTATGTCCAACCTGGCCTTGAACGCTGCCAGCAATGGAGCATTCACAACTTTCCTGGGCAACCCATTCCAGTGCCTCACCACCCTTACACCCTTCTTCATGGTTTGGGTTGGAAGGGACCTTAAAGCTCATCCAGTCCCAACCTCCTGCAATAGGTAGGGACACCTGCCCAGAGGAGGGTGCCTCAGCACCCTCACAGGGAAGAACTTCTGCTGAAGAGCTCATCTCAATCTCCCCTCTGTCAGATCAAAGCTGGTATCTTCAAACACAGCCAGACCACTTTACAGCAACAGAGTACAAACACTAAAATGCACCACGGAAACCCCAGCCCACTCTGCAAAGCAAGAACGTGTTTGAGCTGCCCTTATTTGAAAGTGATCGCTGATGTGCATCATTGATCTTTGATGTGCATCAAAGAGCCACTGGCTCTTTGGTGGATTGATGCTGCAGAGGAATTATCTTGCATCATCTAATGCAAATCCCTCCATCCAGTCAGCAGGCAGAATTTATGAGCTGGAGAGAGCAGTGGTCATGAACAGAGGGTGGGAAAGCTGGAAGAAGTTAAGTTTTACTTAGTAGACAATGGCTTCTTTAAGAAACGTCTCCAGGGCATGTATCAGAGCTCATGTGGCCAGGGTTTTCAGAGCTAAAATACCTCCATAATGGTTCTGCAGCATGCAGAGCAATTTCACCACTGCTTATCACTACAGACTATAAATGCTACCATTAAACTCAACAAGCTTGGACACACATGAAGAACTTTCACTACAAAGTTTTGCTGAAATACCAAGCAAAGACACATTTTTCATTTATTCAAGTTTATAAATGGAACAGCTATAGTTTAGATTCCCATTTAAAGATCCATTTATACAGCATTCTTCCTCAGCTGAAGAGCTGAGACAAGGGAGCTTTATTCCTACCCTTTCAGTCAAAGCCTTTAAGGGGGTTCCTCTTCCAGATGGCTACATGGCATGTTGTTGGACAGAGCTACCAAGGTTCCTGCACCAGCCACTGGTCTTCATTTGCACCAAGGCGCTCACTTATCTTAGTGGAGCTCAGTAAGCAACACTATCTCACCCCACATGGAGGGGACACAGGGCTCTACTGCTCAAAATGAGACTGGCAAAAAAGAGAAGCCACCTCCCCTGCCAGGGAATGGGGCTGCAGGAGGTAAAAGCACAGGCAACCCAAATTTACAACCTACCACAATATTGTTGGGGTCCATAGACTCTACAGCATCCAAGAACTTGAACTGCACTTGCTGGTACTCGCGATGGTGCTCGAATGTGAAGTACTGGACTCCCCTCCTGGTGTCCACCAGCTGCATGGTGATACCTACAGGGTGCATGGGAGATGTGGGTACCAACACTGCCAGCACAGCAGCAAGAGCAGCTCTTCTGCTCTCTTATCATACAGAAAGCTCATTCGTGTCACTGGGTCCAAACCCAGACATGTCTTCAGAAACTCATAGAGAATTTCACTCCTTTCCCTCCTCTCATGAGTCAAAGTCCAAAACCTACCACAGAAGTGCATCCCACTTGCTTTCCCCACGGATATCAGTCATAGAATGGTTTGTGTTGGAAGGGACCTTAAAACCTCATCCAGCTCCAATTCCTGCCATAGACAGGGACACTTCCACTACAGCAGCTTGCTCTGAGCCCTGTCCAACCTGACCTTGAACACTTGTCAGGGATGGGGCAGCCACAGCTTCTGTGGGCACCCTGTGCCAGCACCTCAGCACCCTCCCAGGGAAGAACTTCCTCCTTATAAACCTGAATCTCCCGTTTCAGTTTGAACCATAACCCCTTGTCCTATCACTACAGTCCCTCTCCAGCACCCTTGTAGATATATATACTTATTATTCAGCAACACTGCTGTTAAGAAAGCAAGTTCTCATCACCTGCTACCTCCAGTAAGGGGGAAAACAACCCCCAAATACCAAGATATAACATGATAGAGTTCTCCCTGTGAGGAAGGAGGTATTTCCATCAGCTGCAGAGCAGTTTCCTTTCCACATCAGCTAGTGCTTAACCTGAGCCTGGCAGCTGATGAAAGCAGCTCTGGTTTCCATGCACTGAGGTTCTTGCAGCACATGTGCCAAGGCAGCAGTACCAAAAGCCTCACCTGTTTTGCCATAGCGTGGCCAGGTATTCTTTGGAACTGTCAGCCACGTGCTGCGGACATGCTGGCGTTGCCTTTGCCTTGGCCTAGGGAAATAAAACATGACAGGTTGCAGTTTCTCTGTACTGACAGAATGAGGATAGCTGAGACCAGCCAAAAAAAAGATGATTCGGGGGAAAAGAAAGGGATTCAACTTCTTCCCCATCTGCAGCCCTGCCACAGGGCTTCAGCCCAGGAGTTTAAGATGTCTGCCTTCAAGACACAACATACTTTCACTCAGGCTCTGCCTTACTTGAAGCAACTCTCTCTGGACCAGCCAGTACCTCCAGCATTTACACTTCAATAGCTTCTCCCCTGTTTTCATTCCTGTCAAGTTCTCAGCTGCTTCTTTGCTTCAAGCAGCTTTCCAGGTCCCATTAAGAGAGCCCCACATCCCCCTGACTCACCTCTCTTCCCAGCAGTGCCTTCAAATGTCAACTGATTCAGTTTAAGCTGCATTCACAAATGCAACCAATGCACTGGATTACAGTAGAAGGAAACCAAAAATTAAGGCTACTGTAATAAAGTCATGCTTCCTCCATAAGGCACTGCTGCTTCTTCCTCAAGCACTAAATACTTTTCCACAGACTCTCTAAGAGAAAGTTTCTGCTTCCACCATCACTGCTCCGAGCTTAGTCCTTTCTTACATGCACATTTTTTGACCAGCTCATGAAAGCAGGGAGTTTATGGATGATACTGACCACAGTGCTATGGATTACTGCAGAGACCCTGTGCCCAAAGAGCAGGTTTTCTAAGTGCCTGAAAGCAGTGCATAAGACCCCCCTGGAATGTATTCAGGGTCCACTCTCTAAGACATCAGACTCTGGGACAGACGCAGGAGACAAATGCTGGAGAAGGAAGAAAGAATCTAAGCCTCTACACTCTATGAACTTGAGTGAAAGGACTTTAGAAGGTTGTTTTGATGGTAAATGAGTGGGGATATCACCACAAAAAAAAAAAAATACTAGCAAAAAGCCTGCAGAAGTCTTATTCTCAACCTCCTAACAAAACAAACATTCTCCTACCCCAACAACCACTACTAAATGAGTAAGAGATCCCGAACCCTGACTCCCTGCCCAGGTGTGGCACTAGGGGCTCAGTAAGCTGCACCTAGGAAAGGACAGACACAACAATCTGGACTTTGAAAGGGTTTAATATTAAGTTCTGGACTAACCTCTGATCACCAAGTACAGTGCGAGCCCCGAAGTATCTCTTCAACTCATTCTCTGGATTCAAGTTTCTGAGAAGGTTGAAACAAGAAACAAAAGCAGTTAAACACAGCCCAAAGTCTCACATTCAAATACTTTCCATCAACTCCAAGTGCTCTGTACCTCAAACCGCCACTGGCCAAGCCCTCAATCTGTCACACACACCATGGATCTGACACGACACACAGAAAGGAGACTAAGACAGTCAAGTAAAGGGAGTATCAAAAGCCTTTTTCCACCAGGAGCATGCTGCCCTCCTGCTCAGCTCCAAGGACAGCACTGAGCTTGGACATACTTCTGCTGCCCTCTCCAGGGCAGCTGAGGCCTTAGTCTGGGATAGTCCCATGTCAGCCTCCATTCAGGAGCACACAGCTGGGGTATGTCTGCCTGGAAAAGACGAGCTACCAGCTGCTGTGTTTAGCAGCAGCAGCCTGCAATTCAATGCAAGCATCTGTCATGGTTTAAGGCTCTCAAACTCATGAAGTCGCTCTCTCATTCACTTCCCCCTCTTTCTTCCCCAGTCACGGGGGAATGGGGAGGAGAATCGAAAGAATGCAACTCCCACAGGTTGAGGTAAGTGCAGTTTAGTAACTGAGGTATAATACAAATCACTACTGCTACCACCAGTAATAATACAAGAGAAATACAAGGAAAGTGTACAACAGCTCACCCAGCCTCACCAAGCAGTGCATCCCCCTTACCTGATACCAAGCCTGACCATGCAGTGCCCCGTAACCCCCGGGTCTCAGCTTTCCACTTTACATCCTGGGCATGACGTGCTGTGGTATGGAATACCTCTTTGGTCAGTTTGGACCAGGTGCCCCGTCTCTGCTTCCTTACGGCCTCCTCCCGGCTTCCCCTCCTCCCTGGCAGAGCATGAGGCTCAGAAAGTCCTTAGTCAGCCTAAATATTCTAAGCCATAACTATAATCACTGGGGTTATCAGCGCTGTTCCCAAGCTGAAAACCAAAAACACGGCGCTGCACCAGCTACTACAGAAAAGAAAAATGACTGCTGCTGCTGAACCCATGACAGCATCCTAACCACGGCACAGAGGCTGGCAAGGATTAACAGAGAGGCCTCATAACAAAGCATGGCAACACCTACAGTTTTCTTAATGTAACATTTGGCTCAGAGAAGGGAGATGTATTTGAGAGGGGTTTCTCTCTGCTGCCCAGTAAGCCAGGCTTGAAGAGAGGGAGTGGGAAGGCTGAGACCCAGCACTGCCAACTCTCACCTACTCAGAGATTATCCAGCTCTCAAAGGTTTCTGAATGTTCATTTGACCTGAGAAGTCACTGGAGTTCAAAACCACCTCTGGGTGAACTATAACGTTACTGCAGTTACTGGTACTGAGCAGGCCGCGCTAACCTAGACTCAGTTTTGATGCAGTGTGACTGGGGGCTTCAAAACCAAGACTGGTTAAGTTGACCCAGCTACAGGTCTAAATGTTATCTCCAAGAACATGAAGAGCTGCCAGCTTCTGCACCAGCCCAGGGCTCTGAAACACATTGGACATACCAGCCAGACCATTCCCAGCAGGTTTCCAAGTGCGATAGAGGCCCAGATGTTACAGATGTCATGTCTGAGACAGGGTCATCCTCCAGCTCCTCGACGTGCTTGGTGCTTAGCCCACTTTGTTGATAATGACATGCAGGAAAGGTTAGACAAATCTTTATTGCTTTCCTGGTGAAGTTACCTCCTGGCATTGCACAGCCCTCCTTGGA
The DNA here is from genome assembly GCA_032466535.1 of Forpus xanthops. Taxonomy (NCBI): domain Eukaryota; kingdom Metazoa; phylum Chordata; class Aves; order Psittaciformes; family Psittacidae; genus Forpus; species Forpus xanthops. Next base: position 3,238 of record JASSUY010009840.1, on the reverse strand, counting down.
GGACAGCACATGGTGTACTGGGACCTCCTCTCCCAGTCCTAGGCTGAATGCAGCCTGTCACCTGGTGAGGTCAATTTGATATCAAAGCTAATGCACCAGTATTCTCAGCAGCTCTGGAAAGATTCTCCTACAGTGTATGTTAGGCTGCAAGTCACCTCTGGAGGCTAATCTGGTCCAGTAATCCACTCCAACCTGGTTTTGACAGCAGAGAATATTAGTCACTGTTCAAAACCAAACACAGCTCTAAGAGCAACAGTTAGAAAAGGGGGTCTGCACAACCATTCCCACAACCCCCTTCAAACAAGGTCCTGAATTCATGAACGGATCACAGTGGAAGGCTCCCAGCTCCCTTCCTTGGGGGAACAGATATCCCCATCACACCAAAGGCCAAAATCAGGAAGGGAACAGGCACTACCTGTGCTCTACGTAGAGCAGAGGCCTGTTGTCTGCAATTATTCCACTCTGGGTCTGCTGCCACACCCCACTGGAATACTCAATCTTCTCCAGCAAGCTGTCAATGTCTTCCAGGTCATTGTCTTCCTTAAGAAAGGCAAAGACAAGGCAGTTATTACAGAATAAGTCACCACAGCAGAGATCACATCCCACTGCCTCCAGGTCCTTTGGTGCATCCTGATCTCTGTGCAATACCAGTGTAGCATCTACCGCTTGCCCTGCTGCTATCCCACTATGTACTCTCTTACTGCAGGCTCCTGCTCTTTATGCAGCACTTGGAAATGCTGCCCAGAGCCTGTCTCCCCTTCCCAGTTGCCCCCAGGACTGGCTGCTCTTCCCCACTAGCTCAAGGTACCACAGGGCTGTTGCTGTCCTGCGTCTGAATACTCCAGCTGAATCCATCTATCCTGGGCAGAAGCTGGCGGGAGGTCTGATCTCTGGCCTGCCCCTTCTTACTCAGCCTTCATCCTGCTTTGGTTTATTTCCACTACAACCCCTAGAACATTCTGAACTGTTGGAGTAATGATTTCAATCCTGAATTACTTACATAATTAGTCTGGTACCATTTACTTCCTATGGAAACACTAAGCTACTTATGGTTTAAGCCCAGCTGGTAACTCCGAACCACGCAGTTGCTCACTTCTCTCCTTCCCACTCAGCTCCCAGCAGGATGGGGAGGAGAATGGAAAGAATGTAAATCCCATAGGTTGTGATAAGAACAGTCCAATAACTAAAGTACAATACAAAACTAGTAATAATAATAATAATATTGATGGGAGAGAATGTAAAACTAAAAAGAAAGCCAAAAAAAAACCAAAAACCCAATGAACACAAGTGATGCAGCAATCTGCGCCTTTCAGGTGACTCCCCGCAGTTTCTATACTGGGCATGATGTGCTGTGGGATGGAATACCCCTTTGGCTAGTTTGGGTCAGGTGTCCTGTCTCTGCTTCCTGCCGGCTTCTCGTGCTCCTCCTCACTGGCAGAGTATGAGACTGAAAAGTCCTTGACTAGGGTAAATGCAACACAGCAAAAACGAAGACATCGATGTATTATCAGCATTGTTCTCAGACTAAAGCCGAAACATGGCACTGCACCAGGTATCAGGAAAAATAACTGTTACCACTGAATGCAGGACGCTACTACTGTGACCCTTGTAATAAGGTATCAAACTTGATTTTAACCCAGCCCAAATGTATTGCACACTCACTTTTCCTATCTTCCAACAACCCAAAGGATACATCCAGCAGTGCACATTCAACAGTTGTAGAACACTTTTATCCTGATTTTCCTCTGGTTTTCCCCAGAAATAGCAAGTGACACACTCCTTACGTGGCCACTTCACATACTCCTCACGATCAGCGTGGGTGGAACACAGAACTCCATTCAGACACCCAAACAGAACTGCAAGCTTGCCTCTTCCAGCTAAATATAGCCACTCCGCATGGAGGGGATACACGAAGAGTGCATAATGTGCTTTGCATTTAAGCGCTCAATCAAATGTAGTATTATCTCGAGCTGGCATTCTAGGTATGAATTCTCCCTAGAGCTGGCAGATGTCACCCTGCTGCTTGTCATTCTCAGACTGCGAGAGGAAATGAGGTCTCTGGGTTCTCTGCCTTGGTAACTCACTCCTGAGCTCATCCAGCTGGACTCCCAGGAAGGTGGCAGCCAGCGAAGCACTGGCACTCACAGCTCACCCTTTAGCACTGCAACACAGTGTGGCTCAGGATGCTAAACAAAGGGCCTCACTTGCGTGAGTAGTTAAGATATAGTTAACACAGTTAAGATTTCACTATCCTTCCAGCAGAAAGCTAGCTCCCACTTGAACTTTGTTTCAATTGAGAAGACCAATAATGTGCTCCATTTAGGCTCCTAGCCTAGCTCTATCAGATAAAGGTAAACTCAAGCACACAGGTTCATCTCAAGTTTTATCTACAACACACAGAGATACTGGACAAAGGCCTTGCTCCAAGCATGCTTCCTTAGGGGTAGACAGCTTAGTGAGAATGACTGTCCCCTTGCTCCTTTCACCACTGAGGGGATGGAGCAGGTCCCATAGGAACAGCATGCGGCAGATGCTCCTGTCAGCATTCAGTGATCAGAACTTCAACTGCAGAAACAGTGTGCTGCTGGGGACGGAGAAGAAAGGAATGCGGATGATGGAATCTGGCAGTGGGAGCTCTGCGTGGCTCTGCAGAGCCAGAAAAGCTGCCTAAGCAAGGTGAAGAAAATAGAACGAGAACAGCTAAACATCTCACACAGGATCCTTCCTCCGTGAAACCTTGAAGCAGACAAGAAAGAAGACACTGCTGAAAGCTTTTCACAGCCCTAAGCACCTGGAGAGCTCTGCTAGACCTGGCTGCTTGAAGGACCACAGTCAAAAGCTGCTATTGCTGTTTCATGATTTTCAAGGAGTATAATGCAAAAATGGAGCACTTCCATCCTGAAATCATTTCTGCAGCTGCCTCAGTTACCAGTTTGTCTGATCCAATGGAGAAATTTGCACAATCACTAACTCTGAGAACAAATGCAGACATACCGGAGTATCCTCTGCCAAAGTCTTCCTTGTTTTCCTTTTCTTTTTCTTCTTTCGTGGCTTGTTGCTCAACATGGCCTGCAAAGATAAACAGGACAGCTGCCAGTGTGCCTATGGACAGCAAGGATGAGAGCTCCACAGGGAGACCAGCATTTCCTACAGGGATCAGCATAGAATCATAGAACAGTTAGGGTTGGAAAGGACCTTAAGATCATCCAGTTCCAACACCCCTGCCATGGGCAGGGAC
>JASSUY010009839.1:0-29334 GCA_032466535.1 Forpus xanthops | reverse complement strand
CTAAAAATCCAAAACACAGTGCTACACCAGCTACTGCTTAAAGAAAAATGACTGCTGCTGCTGAACCCATGACACAGCCAAAGTAAGGTATGTGAGGACAAGCCAGCCCAAAGCTGAATCAAAGGTTATAGTTACAAAGACACTGCTGACTTTTGGTTTAGTCTTCTTAAAAAGTTCAAACTGAATGGTAATAGTTTTACAAATCAGGTTAAAATGTCAACTATTGTTAATGAAGTAGGCTGAGACAGCACCACAAGTTGTACCTGCTCAGAGTTAAAAGGTCAAAGACTTGTACTTCAGGTAAGGATTCATCTCCTAATAATATGCTTCTAATCAAGGGTAGGCATCAGGCTCCCTTCTGTAGTTGATATAGGAAAGATGAGTCACCTATAAAGGACAATTATTACCACATTCCATAGGCAGATGTCGGTGGATGAGGTGATGACTCCCCTTGTTCTGCTGATGCAGCCATCGGCAGCCTTTTGGAATCTGCCCTAGGTATAGACTAAGTCTGATAAAAAGCTCAACTATAGCATTAAGCAATCTCTGGACTTTCTCAGGCATGAACAACATCCCAGTCTGGAGACAGGGTGACATTTGTGCTGGTCTTGTACAAAGTCACTGCTGGCTGGTATTGGGTGTTGAATGCCTGGAACATCACTTTAGAGGGGGTTGGCCTCATCAGTGAGGGTCAGCAGCATGTCCACACATCTGCATATTTAACCTTATTCAGGATGCTCAGAAGTGACAGCAAAGACGGGAAGTCATGCCACCTGCTCCCTGGTGTGGGAGCTAGGGAACCAGCTTGTGTCTTTTGCTTGCTTTCTTTTTTCTTTTATTCTCATCTTCCCATCCTACACACCTGACTGGTGCTGAATACAGCCCAGCCCTTGGGGAATGTAACATTCAGTTTTAGTAGCAGGGAAATGATCTTGCAATCATAAAAAATTGATGGCTGTCTGAAGCAGCAGTTAATCTTGCTTGAGAACTGCATCATTAACCTACAGCACAACATACACATTACAGACACATTTATAAATGGGAGAGAGTGTAGACTTCAGTTTCTAATTTCCTTCTTGTGGAGGCTCATAAAAATCACAGGGAAAACACTGCCTTTGACATACTGCTGTGCCAGACCTCTTTGCTTCTGTTGCTTCTTTCAGAGGAAGGATGGTTCTCTGGTGGACTTTCTGCTCTTCCCTACTGACTGGGTGACATTGTGATCTCTGTAGGGAAGGCAGACATTGTGTGGACATTTGACTCGCCATGCGTAGCAGCCTAGAGCTGGGTGCAAGCAATCTCTCAGGTACAGTGATGTGAATAGCGGGGATCCCAGGCATGAAATGCCCAGCCTGTCAAGATTTGGTTTCCAGATGTCCTGGCTGGACCTGGACACCCTGAAAAATATTCTTTCTCATCCTGTTGTTTCTGCAATGCTATTCAACTGGAATGTTGAATTTCCTGTCTCACCCTCTCAGCTGCCATAGAAGGCATTTCCCACCTCAACCATCTCAGTCAAATAACTCTGTGAGTGATACCCATGATGTAGCCTGAAACAGTAAGTATGTCCTAAGCCTCACATGAGGTCACATTGTTCAATATCCCTACATTGTATTTACTGTAAATAGTAAAAAAATATCTTTACCTGCAGCAGTGATCTCACGCATATATGTCCAGAAGCACCTAATACAGTGGAGTTAGGGTTGCTTAAGAGGAATTTTACAAGTTAGAGAAAGAAATGGTCCTGATTTGTGGCAGAAGAGAGGAAGGTTCCTGGTTATACTGCAGCTGGGTATATTAAGCAATGCATTTTGTCATCTTCTGCCTGTTCTTCAAAGACAGTGACATTGGCTGGAACTGTAATGAGTGAAAAGCAGTAGCTGAGGGCTTACTGTCAACAAACATCTTGTTGAGCTGTGTGCATGTGTCATTACATATAACCTCGGAGGTGCTTCCTGATAAGATGCAATCTGCTTGCCATTCTCAAAGTTTAACAACCATGGCAACAGTACTCTAGTTATGCTGTGGCTTTATATACTTCTAAAACACATAAGGGAGTGGACCAAAAAAAAACCACTTTCCAGGATCTGTTGAGAGCTTGTAATTGAAAGTCTTATTTCTCAAGCATACTTCTAAAATTTCCATTTCCCCTTGTACATTCACTATGGAAATTAATTTAGTACAGAAAAGTTGTGCTTGGCAAAAGAGAGACCTGTCTTTGGGAAGTTTCATAGTGCAACCAGTCATTAAAACCAGACTTTGCTGTCCCAGCAGCATACCTGTAAATAAATGGGAGTGAATAGAGAGCTCAGAAATATCCCTCTTCTAGTTTTTATTTTTTGTTTAGAAAACAAACAAACTGGAAAGATTTCTTTGCTCAGAGAAGGAGAGGACTGAAAGTTCTAGTGCAAGCCGAGCTTAGTGCAGGTAGGAAACATGTGTCTTACATTCAGTACTACTGATGCCCTGTGTACCTGATGTACAGAAGCCTGCTATTCAGCTGGACCACTCCTAAGGTGTTGGATGAAAGTATTTTCCTTCCACCCCAGCTTGTTCTCTTTAACCACTGACATATGTGTCTTAAGGGACTTACATATTAAAGAAAGAATTCTACAAAGCTGTGCCTGTCAGAAAACAGAAGGGAGGATGTTTTAGGCCTCAGATCCACCCAAGCATCCTTGCAAGCTCTAATGTTGTGTTCAGGGTTTTGCTGGACCTGCAGGTCAACACTGGTTTGGGGGTTTATCTCTTTGGGGGAGGCAGTGTGCAGGAAAGATGAGCTGTGAACCAGCAGCATCCGCTTTGCTCTGCATCTATTTGCTGAGCAGGCACTGTGAGATCTCTGTGTATGCGGGATGTAGGTTACTTTGCTCCTTGTGCAGTTCAAGCACAACAGTGTCAGGACTTGACAGGCTGTGCACTGTGACCCACTGTCTTGCTTGCTGCACACAAACTTCTTTAGAGGAGCTCTAAACGTGATATGGACATATCCTCTATGGGAGCAGAAGTGTCTGATCCCAGTGTGTGCTTGTCAAGAATATTCTGGAATCCTGCTGCACGGCTGAAGGTTGTGGGTACTACAGTGATACAAACTGTAGTAGGTGACCAAGGCATTTTTCTCAGCCTGGATGCTGACCTGCTAGGTGACTGTGGAGAGTCATCTCATCGTGCCCGATACCTTGCCTTGTCTTGGTTTGTCTTGTCTATTTAGCTTTTAAGTGCTGCAAGGAATAATTAAGATTTTTAATCAAGTAATTATTAAAAGAAGATAATTTCTAATTTTTTAATTAATGAAGTTCATGGGGGACTTCCTCTTTGGAGCAAACTTATTATGGTTGTATATAACCATCAGAAATGGACTTGGCCACTTGCAGGTGATAGTGACATAGCTCTGCTGGGAAGAGATGGAAGGTGTTACCTGAGCAGAAGTAAAAAACCCTGAGGAGTTTGCATGCTGTGGGCTTTCTTCCAGTAGTCTCTTCTTTCAAAGTAGCTGAGGATGTCTAAAGCTGGTCTTAATTCCTGCATTTAACAGGCTTTGCACTCTATATGTATAAGTCGTTATCAGAAATTGGAATCCCAAGGAAGATTAGAGGTACTAATCATGTGAGCATATTCTGTGGACAAGTAGCTTACTATATCACAAGCATAGTTTGTAATCTCTATACAGACAGGTCAAGTATTTTTGGGATCACTGCTCCCCATTGAACTCATTCTATAGATCCTAAATACCACAAGAGGATTAATTCCTCCTTTATGTGAGACAGATCCTGCCATCTTTCAGCAGGAATGCAAGCTCCACAGTCAGGTCATGGCAGAACTCCCATCTTGGTCAGATTTATGATGAATAGCAAGTTAGTGGGTCCTGACAGTCCAGCCTGGTGGTTCTCACCTGAGAGTGAATAAATTTGCTGTTGGCAAGGGAGGTTCTGTATTCCAGGCAAATACCTGCTAGAAATCAAGCTGGGACCAAGCCAAAAATAATTACTGGAGGTTTAAGAAAGTATGTCAGGATTTTTCCCTATGATCCTTAGCAAGAAAGAGAAAACTCTACCTTGCTCTAGATGGAAGATTATTTTTCTTGTAGCAAATTAAATAAAAATGACAGAAGAAAGTATAGGGAGCTATTAGAGCTGGTAGCTCAGTCTGACCTTTTCCACTCCAAAATCTAATCGCAAAGCAGAAGGGTTCCTGGAAATCTAATTTTGCCTTTGAGGCTCCTTAATTATTTGATCATGCAAGTGTTGACTAGCTAAACAGTTCACCCTTCCTGCTGTTCCACTTAACAATGTAGCCTCAGAGAATAGTCAGTTCAGAATTTAAACTGATAAGCTGTAGGGAATTTCACATATTATAACTGGATTCACTCCCACACCTGTTTCTTCAGCAAGCAAAAATAGGTGTCTGTATAAGCACAAAGAATCATCTAGCTTTTGGAGAGATAGGGTATTACAAACAGCTACTTTGCTGGTGATACAGTAGCAATTTTGATGAGGTAAATATCTGATAAGGTATTTCTTGTTTTTAAGTGTTGCATGTTCAGGATCTACAACCACTCAGAATGTCTTGGTGCCAGGATGGTGAAGCCAAATAGCTCCAAAAGCTGAAGGGAGATGGCACGTGTCACTGTCAGGACATCACTGCTACGGCTTTAACATAAGGTAAAATAGGGAAGAGCAGGAAACTGGGGGCCAGGATAAGCCCGTGATGCTGGCAGGAGAAGCTGCTTCTTTCACTGCTAAGGCTTCAGCCCAGACAGCAGTCCTTGCACCAGCCTTAAGGGCTCCTCTGCAAAGCAGTTGTACTGTGCAGGCGAGATGTGCAGCTGTGTGCTTGCACTCAGCCTGTCCTCCAAACGCACAGTGTTGTGAAAACCACACTATATCCTCCTTAAAGTAGATAATGCGGAATACAATGGCAATATTTTTGACTTAGCTTTATGGGTTTCTGTATTGCCAATGGAAAAGTGCAGCAGTAGGTACAGCATTTGACATTCTTAGACTTTTTATGCCCAGAAATCTTACCAAGTGGAATTTGAAAATTTTGAGCATTTGGAGTTTTGAGATTCAGCCTTGTTGGGTGCAGATCATGCACCACTACTGGCCACACTACATATGTACCCTTATTTCTGTCTCAGAAATTGTGCTTGTATATTTCCCTTGGGAATACTTGTCCCTAAATGATAGTGAAGTACTGGGGTAGATTATCCAGGAAGACTGTGTTATCCTCAGTGCTGGAAAGGTCTTTAAGAAACAGCTAAACAACTGTCCATTAAGCACAGCGTATACATAGTTCATCCCTGCAAGGGTCAAGTCCTTTCCAGCTCTGCAGTTGTGAACTCTATATAGAAGAAGTTCCTAGGGAAATGTGGAGATGTCCACTGTAGCATGGACATCTGCCTTGCAGCCTCCCAGCAAATAAAATCTTCCTTGACAAGAAATGCCAATCCTGGAAAAACCTCCTGCTCTTCAGAATAACCCTCTTTGTAGCCTGTCTCACATCCCTCTCAATGACATTTCTCTGTTTCTGCTGAGACAAGGACTCATCTTTAATTTTCAGTAGAAGTCTACATTATAAATACTATCTCTCCTCTGCCAGAAGGCGAAGGTGGGAACAGCAAACTGGTTGAGAAAAGTATTTTGTTAAAAATGCATGTCTCTGTATGACAATGTGGTTTGCAGGATATTCTAGTTATGAAGTGTGCCTTCTCTCTCTGCCAGGGAGACTAAAATACTCTGGTGTGGGCTTCTCCCTCACCCACTTTCATATCCAAAAGCCACTACATATTCTCACCGTTGTCTGTTTCCCTGTCCTGTTCTGCTCTGGTTGTGACTTATGGGTAAAGCTTGCTCATCTGCTTGGAGCTCAAGCTAATGGTAACAGAGCATACACCCCAAGCACAGACTGGGGACATGCCCTATCTTACACATCTCTTCCTGATATCTGCAGTGTTCCCCTGAGAAAAAAGCAAAAAGGAAAACATTTTCAAAGGATTTGTAATGTCTGGGGCAGGAAATAATTTCAAACCAACCCCCTCATCCCACCCATACTGAAACTCCCAAAGGCCATGTGAGTGATCACATGTGAGTTAGTAATACAGGAGAACGTTTACTCTGAAATCACAGGGAATACCTGCTAATACATTTTTCAAGCTGTACATGTGGTAGGAAGCTACTTACTTCTAAAGCAATGTCACAGTCCCTGTTGAGAGGCTTGTTAAGTGCCTCTGTGTTTGTGGTGTGGGGCACCAGAAATGCCGTGGTGTTAGTGGTAGTCAGCTCAGATCTACTCAGGTCAAGGCCTGGTTTTAAGATTTAGGTGAGCATAAGATCACTGGTGCTGCAGTAACTCTGAGATGCTTTGATGTGACAGCAAGGATCGTCTGAGTGTATTTATCAATGTGTCATGGTTTAAGTCCAGCCGTAAATCAGCCACAGTCCATAAGCTCCTACCCCCTCCCCCCCCCCCCGCCTTCCTCCCCCTGCTCCCGGAGGGATGGGGAGGGGAATCAAAAGAATGTAACTCCCACGGGTTGAAATAAGAACAGCCCAGTAAGTAAGGTATAGCACAAACCACTGCTGCTGCCACCAGTAATAGTAATGATAAGGGAAATAACAAGGCAAAAGTATACAACTGCTCACCACCTGCCAACCGATACCCAGCCTGACTGAGCAGTGAACTAACTCTTCTGTGTAACTGCCCCCCGTGTACATAGAGAGCATGACGTGCTGTGGTATGGAATACCTCTTTGGCTAGTTTGGGTCAGGTGTCCTGTGTCTGCTTCCTCCCGGCTTCCTGTCCTCCCTGGTAGAGCATGAGATTCAGAAAGTCCTTGGTCAGAATAAACATTTGGGCAGTAACTAAAAACATCAGTGTTATCAGCGCTGTTCCCAGGCCAAAAGTCAAAAACAGCACTGCATCAGCTACTAAGAAGGAGAAAAATGACTGCTACTGCTGAGCCCAGGACACAATGTGAAATGCCAAAAAGAAGAGACAGGCTAAAGGAAGCTTTTACTTAGGCAGACATAGTCACCTTCAAACAGTATTGCTATACCACTGCTTTAGCAGCTTCAGCCATACTCCCAGTGGAAAAAAGCCCTCAGCTCTTCACTGCCGCAAAATACCACTTAGGTAAAGCAAGCAGACAAAGCTCCCATATCCCTGAAATAAGCTTCAGGTTGTAGACAGTTATTCATTATTCATTCTTTCGTTCTTTTTGCCCAAGAGCTAAGGTTTCAGGAGGAACCTTTGAGTTACACAGAATTACTTGCTCTTCTCTCTGCTTCTTGGTGGGACTGGTGTGAGTTCATTGTGGAAGAAGGCAGCAGTCCCATTCAACCACTGCCTCCCCTCACAGGCAGTTATCCCATGCCAATGAGCATCAACGTGTGGAGGGTGCACAGTACTCCCTTGCTGTGCAGTGTCCCTACCCCAAACTACCCTTGTGGGGTAAGTAACCTCACTTGCACCAAGGGTGTGGTGGGAGACCTGTCATGGTTATTTCCACCTGCACCTCAGAGACCTGAACATCACACCCCTGATGATGTCTGTCACCTACGGCCACAGCAAGCAGCCAGGGCTAGTGATGGGACTTAGAATGGAAGCACAGAATTGTTAAGGTTGGAAGGGACCTCTGGAGATCACCCAGTCCAATCCCCCTACCAAGACAGGGGCACCTAGAGCAGCTTACACAGGAATATGTCCAGCAGGCTTGAATGTCTCCAGAGAGGCAGATTCCACAACCCCCCTGAGCAGCCTGTTCCACTGCTCTGCCACCCTCAATGTGAAGAGGCTCTTCCTCATGTTGAGATGAAACTTGCTGTGGTTTAGTTTATGGCCATTGCTCCTCATCCTGTCACTGGGCACCTCTGAGAAGAGTCTGGCACTATCCTTCTGGCACCTGTCTTTGAGACATTGAGCTGCATTAATGAGATCCCCTCTCAGCCTACTCTTCTCTAAACAGGTTCAGCTCCTCAGCATCTCCTCATAGGAGAGATGCTCCAGACCCCTGATCATCCTTGTGGCCTCCACTAGTCCCTCTCAGCAGCTCCTTGCCTTTCCTGTACTGAGGAGCTCAGAACTGGACACAGTACTCCAGGTGTGGCCTCGCTAGGGTCAAGTAGAGGACAGAAACCCCAGCTTGTTTTGGGGTGACTTCCAAGATCTAGATAGGGACTGAGGTGGCAGCGGGTCTGCTTCAGTGACATGCCCTGAGGTGGCAGCAGTTGGCCCTGAGGGGGCCTCTCTGTCCCTGACAGGCACCGGCAGCGTTATCACCACCATTAAAGGGCCTGGCAAGGTGACCTTGCAGCCGAGCTCTGCAGCCGCAGCTGACCGGTAACCAACGTCGCGCAGGGGCACCGCGGCGGCCGTCCCAGCGGGCACCCATTCTGCTCCGCCGCACCGCCAGGTGGCGCCGCAACCGCGCGTCCGCGGCCCGGGGGCGGTCCCGGGTCTATGTGGTGGATGCTCCCCTCTGGAGGGTTTCCAGCCCAGCCAGGGATAAGAAAAGGCCGGAGGAGTCCTTTGTGAAGGGTGAACATGGCGAGGAGAACAAAAGTGAAGCTGCACGGAAGAGAGGCAAATGGTTAAAAGCATTAGAGCAGCCCCACAGAACCTCTGAGGGTGGGAAAACGCGCTGTCCTCTCTCGGGCTCTGCATGGGAGCAGCTTGGGTTTGCCTCGCCTCCTCCCGCTGCTCTTCTCAGGGCTGCAGCATTCGGTTTTGTCTCTGCCTTGGTCTGATCCTGCTGCCCTGGTGTCTTTAAGGAGTAGAAAGCTGCAGCTTAGCAAAAGGCCACCCAGTCAGCTCTGATCCTGGGCCTCCTATCTGAATGCACTGCAGTGTAAGGGGAATTCCAGTCCCAGCCTATAAGGCTTTGTGTAGGCAAAAGGGCAAAAAGAAACTAATTTTCAGGCCTGCATCCTTATTTTTTATTCTTTCACCCTCAGGGTCTCTGTTTTTCATTATATGTGGGACAGGCCCTGGGAGCCTGCAAAATTCCAAAGTGCCTTAGGGGTATAGAAAAGCAAAGCTTTCCTTCCTTTGTGGGGATATCTTTAGTATGCCAGATTTTGCTGCTGAAGCTCAGCACTAATTTCTCCCTCAGTCTCAGAAGTAGCACTCAGAATTCTTCACCCCCAATTTGTATCTGCTTGGGAGTAGATAGAAGCTGCTCCTTTGGTCATCAAGAATTAAATGAAGGGGCAGCACAGTTCTGCTTACCTAATCTAGACCTATCAAAGCATCCCTTGTGCTCCATGCGTATTGCAGCCCTGCAGCTCACACTTTCCTCCCTGGTCAGGAGAGAAGGACAGTCCCTTCTATCCTAGCAAGCTTTAATCCTAGGCGATGTGATGGAGCAGCTGCTGCAGCCTGTCTGCCCTGAGCTAAGCAGGCTGAGTTGGCATCAGGAACATGCCAAGATGATTCCTTACAAGGAAGTCAGGACTAAAACTGTCCAGAGTGTTGTATGCATCAGTCTGTGGCTGATACCCAGGAGAAGAAAGGAGGTTAACCAGTCACAAATGGTGTCTGGAACAGGTGGGGAGAAGATCCAGTTGTCTAATCATTATCTTTTACCTGGAACTCTGTGCATCCTCACGTTGACCTATGGTCTCCTGCAGATTGTAAACCTTCTGGGAGAGGTGCTGTCTTTTTGTTCATTCATTTCTTTTTAATTGTATCCAATACAAGACACTGTGGTGGCCTTTTTCACTGATTAGAGACCTGTAATGACACCATGGATAATGAGGTATGATGAATGTTGATTGCTAAAGCAGAGTACAGAAAGCAACAAAAAAGGCATTCAGTTCAGCATCACTTGGAGAGTAGATGAACCAGACCATAAAGAGCTTTTAAGGTGCTACTGATCATGGGTAATGCTGAAACAGTGCAAGGAGGCAGGTGACTACTGCTATAGGAGAAATAGCTAAGGTAAACACAGGTGAGTTCATTGGGATGCAGACATTTAAATGCTGTATTGATCTCTCACTTCTGGTTAGCCCAGAAGTCTTTACTCTTTCCTGAAGCATTCGTTGCCCATATGGCAATTCCCATTTTAACTGTACTTTGGAGATGAAGGAGCTGAGGCACACAAGGTGAAGCACTGACCTTACACAGCATCTGAGTAGTAGATTTAGAAGCATAATGAAAGTGCTGATGACATTACTAGCAATCTCGTCATACTGATACTACTTCTGTAGGGAAGAAAAGACAATATCTGGAGGGCATGATGGTAATATATCACTCTGTGTGAAGGATAGTGGCTCTGTGGAATCTGAGATCCTCTTAGTGTGTACTGAACATAAATAATTTGCATGTAATTCAGAGAAACAAAGAATTGCACCAACTAGCCTTTGAAAATCACCTTCAATAGACAAGTGTTGCTAAAATTGCAGGGAGTAACAGATTCTGAAATTTACCTACTGAATTAGTCTCAAATGGAAACTATGACAGCCAGCCTTAAAGTGAAGAAAATTTGATTTAAGAATTAGACCTTGGGTGTAGCATGGTATCTAGGAAGTTGCTGTGCTATAGTGGATTAACTCATATGGAACATGGATTTCATGCTGGTGAACAACATAGTAAATGTTCCATAGAAACACTGCAAACCCAGGTTGGAGAAATTCCCTTTAAAGAGGTGACTCAGGTGAGAAAATGCTTTGTAGACAAGTAATCTGCTGTGAGCAAACTGCAGCCCTGGAGGGCCACAGTCACATACACAGCTGTGTGTGGTATCTTCTCAGTGCATGAAGAAGGAAGGAAATGCTCTTTCAAACAGAGTAATGAGAGCAGAAAGGGCAAATTCCATGAGTTTGTTAATGTCCTCCTAGTATCAGCTTGCTTCATTCACAGAAGAGAAAAAAAAATCCCTTATTATTACCTAACTCACAAATAATCTTAGTAGTTTCTAATCTCAAATAGTTTCTAATCTCAAAAAATCCAATTCTGTAAGTATTTTGTATGGAAGAAAGTTCTCTTTGAGCAATACTTTTGAGCACTTTTGCTTGTTGGGGTGTAAAGGAATGTAAGATTCATAGGACTAAAAGACATTAAGGATAAACACAAAAAAAAACCAAAAACTGTAGAAAATACTTTTTCCAATAGACTTTCCTACTGATATGCTGTATAAAGAAATACAGCAGCTTTGTGGTATTAAACTAAAGGTTGTTGCTGGTTTCTTAGAGACCCATATTGCAGTTCTCCATCTGCCTACTGTTTTCCATATTTATATGTGGTATTAGGACTCTCGCTAGAATGCAGTAGTCATTTTTGGCGCTAGCTGTCAATATATTCCTTAAAATAATCAAATGAGGTCAATGTGGGTTTTTTAATTCTGGAATATAAGATCATAGTTTCAGCATTTTGTAGTTGCTCTGTGTAGATCCCACATGCCTTGGCAGAATCCTGGGCTAGCTGTCAGTTTTAGTGCAGACTTCTACACATCTCAGCTGATTTAACTTAATCCATCTCTCTGTCTCAACTCCTTATCCACAAGATGGAGGTGATAACACTACCACATACTGGTGACACAGGGATAAGTGTAATCAAGAGATTGTGCAAGTGTTATTGTATTAACAGCCATGAAATACCTAACATTTCTTATCAAAATATGAAGGTTGAGCAGGTGCTAATGCAATTGCACCCTTGAGAGGCAGCTGGTTTGCGTTCTGTTAGAGCTGATAAAAGGGAACAGTGCAGTGCTTTGTCCAGTTTCAAACCACTCATAAAGAATGCAGTTGTATATTATGAGGCTTCTTTTCGGCTGCAGAATGAACTGCGACACAGCATGTGGGTATGTAATGCTATCTGAAATGCTAAGGATTGGATTTTCAACAGAGCTGCACACTCGAAATGGAAGTTTGGCATTTTCTAAGGGGTTCATCTCTCATTGAGAACAAGAAGAGACTTTGGGAGCTTAAGTGCTTCTGGCCTCTTTACAGGAGCTGAGCTTTCTTAAGGCTGAAAACATGGAGGAAGGCTGTGTGAATTCAAACCATAAGGGAGCTCAGAGTAGCAGCACCCCGTGACAGAATAGCATGAGTGTAACGTGCACGCTGATGGTGAGAGGGAGAATTATCACAGAAAGAAGACACCTGGATTAGAGCTTAAAAAGGTTAATATGCTTGTCACAAGATAGAAATTGGTCTCTATGAGCTGCAATAGCTCTTCAAAGCTCTTCTGACTATGTGTTTTACCAGTGCTGTATGCATCAGTACTGTGCTTTTTTAGCAGTGTATGTGGCAATTGAAGTCCTAATCCTGTTCTGGCTAGGGTCAAATTCAAAGGTTTTTCTGTGCCCCATCCCCTTAAGCTTCTAATATGACTTTTATTGTGAGGCAGTCAGGCATTATACTGATTCCTAGGTACAAAAATGCACACTTACATTTTCTTGTTATGAGAGGCATCCTGCTTTGTTCACACACACTGACCACTCTGTAGGAAGACTTTGACTTTTGGTTGGAATGAAAAGCTTGGAAACTATCCAAATGATGGTATTTTTTTCTGTTTCTCAGTCACTGCTCATTTGCTGCTGTTCTGAAATGGCACCACAGATGTGCTGGAATACCAGCATACATTGAAGTGTAGCTGTTGATCTTTTTGTAGCACACTCACCTTGGAGGTCTGGAGCCCATAAATGACATGCCCACCCTCTTCTTCTAGATGGTCTTCTGCGGAGGGAGCCAGATCTCATCAGTTGGAATTAGTGTGGCCTTCTATCAGTTAATGGGTACCTGTGTCTGTTTCTATAGGACTACAAGTTTTTAATGGACTTTGCTCTGAGTTCCTCTCAGGTCTGTATGGATCCTCCCTCCAGACATTGCCATATTATGGGTCTCTTTACTCTTCAGAGGAACCTTTGCCATTCTCCATGCTGCCATGCTTCCTTCTACCTCTGTGTCTCACCTTGGAATTCTGACCTTCTAGGCTGTATAGTCTGTCAGTAGTAATTGTCACTGAGGAGTTTGAATCATTGATATATTCCTAGGTGAGCTACCTGTCACAAATAGAGAAGGCCACCAAACACCTTCCTTGAGGAGATGAATTCAGTAGAGATTAAGCAGAGGTAATGGATGGCTTTTTTATGTAGATGGAAACCTTAGCAAGGGCTTCACAAGGTGATTTGCAGCAACAGCCACACAGTCCCTTTCCTCCATCCATGTGTGCAGCCCCACCTTATGCTGTGCTCCTCAATGTCCACAGGTGATACTATGGATGAGAAACCAAGCTATGAAGAGCTGCTATAGTCCTTCTGTGGTGCAGGTAAACCAGTTTCATCTGGAACATCCAGCCCAATGTGCATCTGGGGATTCTGAATTCACTTCCTCCTCTTTGTAACTCAAAGGCTTTAAACTGACATGCCAGACACCATTAAACTGACACTTATTTGCCTTCTGTCTAGGGTAACTGGTAGATCAATATTTTGGTTGAGAATGTATTTTATGCTAAGTAAAATATTTTGCAAGATAACTGACTTGAAAATACAGGAGAGTTTAAATGTTTTTCTTTTCAGGTTTTATGTGCAATAAAATGATGACTGGTATCAAATAGGTGTAATTTAATTTTTATATGACTGCTTCTTCCTCTCCAATTCTCAAATAAAGTACTCAGCACCTTTTAAAAGGCCCACCTGCACTAAGAGACTGCATTTTGTTGGCCTCAAGAGCTCTAGTTTTAATTTGCTAACAGGAAAAAAAATCTTTTGAAGGAGGATTATATAAGCTAAGAGACATTTTTAGAATGGGAGAAAGTGAAATAGCAGGCAATGAGCTCCAGGAAATAAACTCAAGCATAGGACAAATGGGTGCAGCCTAACTGTGCAACCTCTTCTGTAATGTGTGTTCAGACTGACTGAATTGTGCTCCTTTTGCTGACTGCACTAGGGAGGTCTTCCAGCCTGATCATTTTGCTGTCCCTTGTGTTGCAGCTAGCAGGAAAAGCAGAGTTGCTATGGCTCTTTAAAAAGGTGTTTCAGCTTCTTTAAGCCATTTGGTCCTGCTCTAAGGAATCTCTCTGGCAGACTGTATTGCCTTCCTCTTCACTGAGTCCAGTGTGACCTTCCTCTCCTATTTTGTTCATTAGAATGTCCTGGATGCTGTGCAGAGAGGAGTCTAAACATACATATCCAGAAGTACAGATGTGGGAGTTGTACTCTGAGCTCAGCAAAGAGAACCTGAAGACTGGAGACCTCTCTTGCTGTCAGTGCCCAGACCATGCATGAAGTCAAGCAAAGGTAGCAGGAGGCCTGCATGGATGAATGAGAAGCTCCAAGCAAACTCCTAGTAAGGAAGAATACAGGATGTGGGAGGATGGAGAGGTGTCCAGGAGATACTGTGTATGCCAAAGCCCACCTGGATTTGAGGTGATGGCTATGAAGGGCAAAAGGAAGAGATTCTACTAGTACATCTGTTGCAAAAGGAGGAGTAGGCAAAATGTGGGCCTGCTGCTGAATGGGACAAAGAACATGGAAAAGACTGAGGTATGTACTGAACACCTTTGCCCTGGTCTCCACTGGTTAGAGTTGTCTTCAGGAATCTCAGGCCCCTGAGACCAGAGGCAAAGTCTGGAGCAACACAGACGTACCCTCAGCAGTAGAGGATCAGATGTGGGAACATATGATGTACGTACATGAACTGTACATACATAAGTCCATGGGATCTGGTGAGGGAGCTGGCTTATGTCTCTCCAAAGCCACTCTGTTATGTTTGAAAGGTCATACTTATCACAAAGGTTCATGAAGACTGGAAGAAAGCAAATGTCACTATCTGAAAGAGGGGCAAGAAAGAGGATCCATGGAACTACAGGCTGGTTAGGCCTACCTCAGTACCTGAGACAGTAATGGAGCAGCTAATCTTGGAAACCATCTGCAAATACATGAAGGATAAGAAGATGATTTGGAGTAGTCAGCATGGATTTATGAAGTGAAAAACATGCTTAGCCAATCTGGTAGCCTTCTACAATGAGACAACTGGCATGGTGGGCAAGCAGAGAGTTATCATTACTTTAGTAAGATTTATGACACTATATCCCACCATGTATCCTCCTCATAGACAAACTGATGAAGGGCTGAGACTTCCAACCCTGGTGTTGAGAGCTGACAGGTGTCCTTAACACCAGTCCTGGCTACAGGGGTTGTTAATACCTACCTACGTTATTGTTGGATAATCTACTTAGCTGTGGGCTCCAGGTGCACATAGCCACAAAATAAAGTAAGGTAAGGGACAAGATGTCAGATGCACATCTCCACAACTCCCTCTGAGGATGGCTTAGCAGAGTATTCCTTGTCTTGAGCATCTCTGTCTCCCCTGGGAGCATGAAGATCTCTCTGTGAGGACAAAGTGGCTAATTAATTTCACAGATTTATTCCCTAGAAGCTCCTTGTACACAACTGTGGTAGTGTTGTGTTACTGATACATTACCTGGTTTTCCAACATGAGGACTTGCTGAATTGAGTGTATTTCTTTGAACAGTGAAAACCTGGAAGCCCTCTCCTTTATTCTCAAAGGATGCATGCCCACACAACTCTTACTAATATACATAAGGGTTCAAATAGTTAAGGGTTGCTGAACTGAGCTCATAGTGTACTACAAACAGTAAACCAAAAAATAATCTCTTACTTTTTTGTTTCTGTTTAAATGGCTCAATTAGACCATCTGTTCCTGAAACAGCTCGTGTATTTTTGGATTTGGTTATGAACTGACCACAGCATTGCAAACAGCACTCATCTGCGAAGATAGCTGGCTTTAAACACAACATGAGACTGGCAAGGGAGATGTGACTACTCAGTGTTTTAGAAGTCAGACAGGAATTATATGACTTCAGATTGGCACAGCCATGTCCTTGTCATTTCACTGCCACGTACTTTGTGTAAAACAAGGAAAATTTTAAATGGCTGTTGCCATAACAGGAGCATCCAATGAATCTTTATTTGTGGGAAAGGAAAGCAGTCGTTCTAAGGTGACTGCACTTAGCCTTCTGTGATTCACATGGGATGTAGAATTGCAGCATTTGTTTTTAAGCAGAGTTACAGATGAGACCAGATACTAACTGACAGCTCAGTTATTTCTTCCTGATGTGTTTCATTAATAGCCCCTGCACCTCTCACCTCTATGAAATTGGCGACTAGTGAGGTGCCTGTAAGAGGCTAATTGCCTCTAGAGTCAATTGTCCTGGAGCCAATTGTTAATCTCCTGGTGTTAATTGCCAAAAGCAGGAGAAATCAAAGTAGGCAGGGAGCAGAGGAGGTGCATGCATAGTAGAGCTATGGAGCAAAATGCAGGTGTTCAGTTCTGCTCTGTGACAATACAGCAGAGCTTAGCAAGTGGAAACATGATGAGGCAGTAGCTGAGAGTAAATGCTGAACGTTGTTCTGCTTTTTTTATTCATCACCTTCAGATTGCTGTCCTGCTTGCAAGCTATAAAATGAGGGGTGAAATCTGGGCTTTGAGGAGATCAAGTTAAAAGTGTTAGAGACTTGACAGGGGTGCTTGTGCTACTGGATGTTGGGATGACACTAGCAGCATTGCAATGGGTTTGGAAAGGAAGAGAATGGAAGTGCAATTGTTGTATAATTTAATTCTCAGATTTGCTGTGGCTTTTCAATTTGGTGTTTCCTAACAAAAGACTGAATTTAATCCTTGAGTGAAATGAATCTCCAAACTCTTCTAATAACTTTAGTTCAGTTTATCCTGTCTCCATCAAGGTGTATCTATAGTGTGTTTGACTTGTGCTTTTGCATCTGGGTTCCTAACATGAGGTGATGAATACCTGCCTGAAAAAGAAAGAGAAAACTGCGCTGTTCTTCAGATAAATTAAGATACATAAAAAACTGTGAAATTATACATATTTTTTGCCAAAAATCTGTCCTGTGTTTATTGTTTGTTGACAAGAGGGAGGTATTTTGATATGATGCCTATTTTACACATAATCTGTTGCAAAAATCCTGCTAGGCTCCTCTTTCAGCCTGTCAGACTGATGACTTTTGAGCATCCCACTTTACAGCTTCTGTCTAGACTATGGTTTGACCTTCTGTTCCTAGTGTCAGATGGTGACTTCCAAGAGCTTGAGTGTGCTGCTGTTGGGCAGAGATGGAAGTGGGTGTTCCACTAACCTGAGCAGCTGGAACATCTGTTGTGGGGATAAAACGATCAGATTAGTCGCCTGTCTGGATGCTTGAGTGATAAGAGAGTTTGGCTGGGGGCTCTGTCAGTATGTGACAAATGTTTTGTCTCCCAGTTTACATATAATGGTGTTTCTTTAAATACGTACAGATTACTTTAGAATAACTTCAGGTCTGTTTTTTAAATCCTTTTTTGTTTGCTTGTTTTGTTTAACCTGCCACTGGAGGAGAAGAAAATAGAAATCTTCTGCAACTACTGTGTATTCTAATGGATCTTTTGCAAACAAATAACAACAGTGATTAAGTCAGCTTAAAAACTCTGGTTTGGAAACTGCATAACTCACAGGACTGAGAAACAGTTGGGGGGGAGAATATTAAGATTTTTGTGATGCTGATAACATAAATGTTGGGGGGGGGGATTAGAAGGAGGTAAGATTACTGCATTGGTAGCATTAGTGTTAGTGAGCAGCATCACAATAATGGATTCAAAGAGCACCTCTGTAAAATACACTGTTTTGATTCAGATTTCAATTTGGCTGCGAGCTGTACTTTCAACATAGTGTAGATATGCTGAAGAGCCATCTACAAAGCTCTGCCCTTCAGCATCCTTTTTGCTCTGTATAATATAGTGTGCTAACATGTATAGAAGCTGTGAAGGGGGGTGAGGAGAAGAGGAAATAAGCTTTGTGACCCAGTTTCATAGACAAATTAGAAGACTTAATTTGAGGCACAATCATTTCATCAGGTGTGTGTTGCAACTTTAACTGGCAGGATGATTGGGTCTCTTGAGAGAGAATTTCATTTTCATTTCTTTCCCTGCCCTAAATGCAAAGTGACTTGATGTTTGCTTTAGTACACACAGATTTAGCACCTGCTTTAGCACTGTGACAGAGAGGTAGTTACACAAATTAACAGAAATTTATAAATAAAGGAAGGAAAAGCACAACAGAAAAGGTTAAGCTAAAGGCAAAGTCTGCCACTGGGCTGAGTTACCAAAGACAGAATCTGCTTTTCCTTTCTTCCCTCAGCCCTCTACCTTCTGGCAAGTCTGAAACTACCCAGTGTAACATCAAACAGAAGCAACAACGTTTCAGGTATTTTAGGAAAATCTCCCCTATGGAATTGAGAGATCTTCTTCTAAGGGAGCTTTTCTCAACTGTCCCTGATAATGCAGTAGGGAGAAGTGCTGTAACCAGCCTTCACTTGTCACTTTACTCTCGCTTGCTAAGAGAAAAGGAAAGGGAATCTTGTAGCATGCTGTAGGATATTCCCTACCACTGAAGACCAAAGCACATGAGGTCAGCTGCCCTCAGAAGCACAGCGCTGGCTGCCTGTACCTGAGTACCTGTTAGTACGTTTTACCATAAAGGCTTGTACACCTGAAAGAGGACTCTGCTAGAAGAAACCTGTGGTTGGCTTTCGAAAGGAAGAGCTCTGCCGGGAAGCAGCTGGGCTAAAAAAGACCAGAGGCGATGCTTGCTATTGCTTAGCCCTTCTGGGGGAAAGGATGGTATGTGGCTCCCCAGCCTCATGTGGGATTTGTGCCAACAGCATGGACTGCTGCTGGTTCGGTTCTGTAAAGCCTCAAATCTCATTTCAGTAAACCTTGTGTTAATGTGCTGTACACACACAGCTAAAATCCACTTCCCTAAAGTGCTTTCTGGTCATGGTTTATGTTCTCTTTAGAATGAATCACAGATGGCTTGTTGTTTAATTGTATACTTTTTTTCCCCCTTAATTCCATCAGTTACATGGTGGGCTAGCAGGCTGTGGTTTGAACTAGGTCTGTTTAATTTTGTACTTCACAAACAAACTGGTGGTAATGTGGAAAAGGGGGCGGAGGAAAGTTTTGTAGCCAAACACTTATATCTACTTCTGCACCATATTGGACTTGTGTCCAAGTTTTGACAGCAGGAGGGCTGCAGGGGTGAGATGAGACCAGGGTTGCTCCCATGCCAGATGCAGCTGGCTCCAAAGCAGACTCACTGCTGTCTAAAGCTGAGCCTGTCAGTGAAGCTAGTGATGCCTCTGTGTAAAACATGATGCGTAACAGTTGTGAAAGAGAGGAATGGGGAAAAAAAGCCCCAAAGAAACACCCCTGCAGACACCAAAGTGAGAGAAGAAAGAGAGGGAGGAGGTACTCCAAGCACCAGAGCAGAGATTACACTACAGCTTGTCTTGAAGCAGGTTGTCCCCCTGCAGCCCATGGAGGACCATGTCAGAGCAGATATTCACACTCCTGCCCATGGAGGACCCCAGACTGGAGCAGGGGAACAGCATGAGGAGGAAGGAGAGGCAGAGAGGAACTGTTGTGGACTGACAGGGTGATACTTTCAGTAGATCAGTTTGATTTTCAATAGTCCAAATTTGAAATCCTCTCACTCAAATGGGCACTACCAGTAGTCGTTATTTACAAAGTGACTTGAAGTCCTTTTTGTGTCATTGGAAAGGATAGTTTGCAGTTGCATTGACAGAAAACTTTCTTCTCGGGGTTAGTTAAATGTGGGGTTTTTTTGTGTGTCTTTCAGGATGCATTTGCAACATTATTTGATTTTGAGATCAGTGAAAACAGAATTAATGCAGGCTTGAAAATCATCAAAGTCGTGAACTTCTGCAGTCCAGACTACATATATGCATTCACTATTGGTTTTACTTAAATATTGACTTCAAGAAAGTAATGAGGCAGCATGGAGTCCACAGAAAGCAGGGTACAATGAATCCTATATGGCAAATGGCCGTTCTTCTTCCAGTGCAGGGCTAGACAGACAGCTTAATGGTATTCATTCCTCATCAGCCTTTGATAGATGCTGTAAAGTCAATATGGATATGTTATCCTAGTTCATCTCCAGGAAGAGATAAACTTTGATAGAATTATGGCTCATGTTTCGTAAACAATATCTGAAACCATACCAGAATGAACGAAGAAAATGTGCTGTAGTTGCTGCTGTTGCTCTGTAAGAAGCTGTTAACTTGCAGTTCAGAAGAAAGGTGACATAAATATCCCTTTTTGCCTTCTAAACTGCTGAAGGAAGATTTATCTTTTAGCTTAAAACTTTAAGGCTTTCTAATTGTATTGAGTTTTCTTAATATGGTTAAACTAGTAGTGAATACAAAGCTTTTATCTTTGTAAGGTCAAGATAAGCTTCACCGTGTGAGCTGTGGTTTTCCATAGTCAGCTATCAATAGGGTTTGTAGAGTCTCTTCGCCGAAGCTGCATCACGTTCTCCTTTGCAGAGACTTCATAGCGCAGCTGGTACTGTAACTTCAGTGTAGGTGGTTCATAGGAATGGGAAGCCACACTGGAGGGAAAGGTAGCTCATTAGACAGATGCAGTACTCGTGGAGTGATGAATGTGTGAAGTGATTTGGAAAAACTGTCTTTACAGGTTGGATAATATTATTTCAACAGCTCTTGTGTGTGATTTATTATCTCTGTTCTCTCTCCTGTAATATCACCTAGACATCCTTTAAATAGAAAGAGTCCCTGAAGTCACACCTTTTAATTGAGAAAGGATGGTGGGAGAGAAAAAAGCCCTAGCATTTAATTAGCTCTAGAAAATGGTTTTCTTTTAGTTAGGTTTCTAAACTGCTTCTTATAATCCCATAGCATTTTTCAGTTAAGCACCTCATAGCACTTCTCAAGCCTAAGGTCACTGTAGTGTAGACAGTGAGAAAAGTCCTACTTGTAAGTAACTGCCTCTCTTGTTCAGTCTGATTTTCAGTACTGCAATTGTCCTTTGGGCAGAAAAACTTCATTTCCAACCTTGGATCTGTTTTTTACACCTGTACTCTTACCAACTTCAGTGATTTTTTTTTTCTCCCAGTACAAATGCTAGAGGAATGAGATGTAGGAAAAGCATAATAATGTAAGAGGTATGTAACTTTCCACTTAAGACTATGTTGACTTGCTGATGATTTTGGAAAATCTGCAACATGTGTAAGTCCTAAGGACTTTAAGCATACATTTAAATCAAATATGTGTGTGAATTGAACATGTAATTATGTGTGTAAACTAGAATGAAAAAATTGCATACTTTTTTCACCAGAGAAAAATGAAAAAAGGATTTTCCCAGTATCAGTTGACTTCAAATGGTCTCTTGAACTAGTTCCAGGTAAAAGAGATATGTGTGCATCTTCAGTTTAAGCATAAAAGGAGAAAAAGAAAACAAAAAGAGGATTTTCTGGCAATCAGAATGAATCAAAATCTTACATGAAAGTACTGAATATTGAGATAGGGTTAAAACTTTAATTGGGAAACATTTTATAAAGCAAAATGTTTATATTTGCACTAGTTGATTTTTTTTTTTGGTGTAGAAAAAGTACAGGGAAAGAAAGGTGTCATGCTTTAAGCCCAGCCATAACTCAGAACAAACATGCAGTTTCTCTCTCACACCCCCCTTCCTCCTCCCCGCTCCCATAGGGATAGGGAGGAGAATCGAAATAGTGTAACTCCCATGGGTTGAGATAAGAACAGTCCAGTAAGTAAGGTATAACACAAACCACTGCTGCTGCCATCAATAATAATAATGATAAGGGAAGTAACAAGGGAAGAGAATACAACTGCTCACCAAACGCTGACTGACACCCAGCCTGATCGAGCAGTGATCTGGCCCTTCTAGGTAACTGCCCTCAGTTTATATAGTGGGCATGATGTGCTGTGGTACAGAATACCTCTTTGGCTAGTTTGGGTCAGGTGTCCTGTGTCTGCTTCCTCCTAGCTTCTCTTCCTCCCTGGTAGAGCATGAGAAAAGCATCAGAAAGTCCTTGGTCAGACCACATGTTACTGAGTGGCAACTGAAAATGTCAGTGTTATCAGCACTGTTTCCAGGCTGAAAGTCAAAAACACAGCACCGCACCAGCTACTGAGAAGGAGAAAAATGACTGCTACTGCTGAACCCAGAACAAGAGGATGTATTAGCCTGGAGAAGAGAAGGCTGCATGGAGAACTCATAGCAGCCTTCCAATATCTGAAGGGGGCCTATAGGATGTGGGGAGGGACTCATGAGGGACTGTAGTGAGAGGACAAGTGGTAATGAGTTCAAACTTAAACAGGAAAAGTTTAGATTGGATATAAGGAAGAAACTCTTTACTGTAAGGGTGGTGAGGCACTGGAATGGGTTGCCCAGGGAAGTTGTGAATGCTCCATCACTGGCAGTGTTTGAGGTTGGGTTGGACAGAGCCTTGGGTGGCATGTTTTATTTGAGGTGTCCCTGCCATAGCAGGGGCGTTGGAACTAGATGATCTTATGGTCCTTTCCAACCCTGACTATTCTATGATTCTATGATTATTGACTTAAAACAACCTCTACTAAAATTAACATGCTCGAGTAATAATCAAGGATGTGACTCCTATTTTTGACTACAAGGTATTTTGTAAGGTAGGTGATAAGAAAAGTGGATATAGTGCTGAACACTGAGTAAGAAAAGATGAGACTTAGCAGCATTTCCTTCAAAACAGAGATACAGGAGGCGGTATGGGATTTGTTTAATCTAACTTTCCCCATGTGCAATATAGGTGTCTGTACCAGAGCTAGATACTGAAGAGCTTTTCAGTCAATGAGCACATTTAGGGTATGGTTTATCTCACTGCACTTTAGATGTCTAAACCAGCTCAAATTAATTAGTTGTGTTATGTAAATGTGTATCACTTTCTGTGGACTAACTGTGTATCAGCATTTGACCAGTTGGAGACCAGCTGGGTGGAATGTAAGAGTTGGTGAAAGGGATCTACCACTAGAGTGACAATGGCAATGGTTTTGAAACAGGCACTTCACAGAAAAGACCAGCAATTTATTTACATAGTCAGAAATAAACTGTCAGAAAAGCTAAACAATTACATAAGGCAGCTTTAAAATCCCTAAACATAGGAGATCATTTTGGTTTTAATTAAAAAAAAAATAAAATAGAATGGCAAGAATTTAAGTAACTTCTTTGCCAGTTTCTTTTTTCATTTAGGGGGTGGGGTAGATATTTTCATTGTATTGTTCCCCCCCCCCCCAATAATTTCTTCCATGATTCTCTTCATGCCTTCTATAAAGATGTGGGTTTTTTTTTTTTTCCACGTATGTGTTTGTTCCTATTCAGCTGGACTTTTCTCCCCCAGAATAACATATAAGCCACTCCAACTCTTGCAGATAAATCAATTTGCTCCTGAAAGTAGCTTGCTTGGATTTTAGCTGAAAAAGTGCTGCAGGGTGAATGGAGCATACATCCTTGTTTTGTAAAATATATGCAGTTTGTACTGTGCTGGTGGTGTGGTGTCTCTGCTAGCCAACAGCTACTGCATCCTGCCTTCCTGGCTACTAGGTTTTATTCTGAGACCCTTGTGTCTAATGAGCAGCATGGCAAGATGCCAGCAATATGTTCTGAAGAGCATGAGTAATCCCTGGTGTCTGAGAATAGAATTAGGATGAGCAACCCTAGGAAAAGCCAGTAATTCCTCCTCTTTCAGCCTCTGAGAGCTCTGAGTCACACTTCGCATGGTGCCCTAAGGTCAGTCAAAAAAGAAACCTGAATTTCGGTGCAGGTTAAGGGTGCACTGCCTTTGTTGGGAAAGTATTTGTCCATTTAAAAGTCCTCTTAACAAAGGCAACTATCTCAATACACAGGGAATCTGCATGGGCAGAAGATTTTGCCTTGCTTGGCCCTTACATTTGTTAAGTTCTACTCTGATAATTTCACTTCGTATAAAGTGTTCTTAACTAGAAATGGGGAGTACTGCAAAGGAAGTGCACACAGGGTGAAAAAACAACAAAGAGAGCTGAACTTCAGTGGAAGTTGGCAAGTATTTCAGTGTCTGCTTTGCCCAGGAATTTGTGTTGGCTGCTGTGGTTGTAGCTGTGGTGACAGGATGCATTGGAATTTTTCTTGGATTTGATTTTCGGGGGCTGTTCCCCAAGTACAGCCATATGCATTGCAGGACATAAGCCACACTAGCTGAAAGATGCCACAAGCAAATGCCAGTCTTTTGGAAGACGTGATCACTGCTACCTATTGCAGGGCTTACTGGTGTTTTCTCTGAAGCCAGTTATGTTGACAGCTGGGTTTGATCCACTACAGCCACTGATGACAGTGGGCAGAGGTGTTAAGCATCCATCACCTCTAGAAATTGCATCCTTCAAACCAAAGCTTTAAAAATTGCTTGTACGCCTATGTCCTACAAGTCTTTTAATTACAATCTTTGCAATTAATATCACAGCAATCCTGAATCAACCACAGATTCTGCTTATAGGTCCTACTCATATATCATGTATTTCTTCTCCCAAGTGCTTCTCTTTATGAATTTAGTTAAGCAAAACGTATGCTTGTCCTTTCTTGTACAACTTAACCATGATCCTGTATTCTGCCACCTTTAAATCAAGCCAGCTCTACAACGGAAACTTTTGTCATTTATGAGGTCATTTAAATCTGCAGCATTGTTCTTGGTTTTAAAGAGACACAAGCATGTTCATCTAGCCTTGTCAGGAAACTGACATCAGCAGCCCAGCTCAGTGTGCTTACAGACCAGGTATGAACCCTTTATTAGAAAGAAATTCTAAACCTGTGAGGATGGTGAGACACTGACTCAGGTTACCCAGAGAAGTTGTTGCCGCCCCATCCCTGAAGTGTTCAAAGCCAGGCTGAATGGGGCTTGGAGCAACATTGTCTAGTGGAAGGTGTCCCTGCCCATGGCAGGGGGCTGGAACTGGTTGAGCTTTAAGATCTCTTTCAACCCAAACTATTCTGTGATTCTGTATGATTGTTCAGGTAATACACATTGCACTCTTAGAAATACTGCCTCTCATCAGGCTAGTTTGCATCACCTGGGAGTCATGCAATCCAAGAAGCCACAAACTTGTTCTGTCTAGAACAAAGACAGATGAAATCCTCTCTGAGACAGGAGGAAGCCAGCTGGGTATCAGTGTGACATCTAGAACAATGTATTTTAAAAGCTGTGAGGGAAAAAAAAGCTAAGCCTTATATTCCTGGAGAAGGACACTGGAGATCTACCTCTAACCAAGAGTTAGACACTGCAACATGGGCTTTCTTTCTAACCCAGTGCTTCAGGTTGCACAGGGTATAAAGGCATTAAGGCATTACCATAGAAAATGCAAGATGCAGGACAAAGAATTTCCAAAATGCAACAGATTTTCCATCTTTGGGGACATGCTAGGTACGGGGGCTTTCTTGTCTGGAGGGAAAAGGAAGAGGACAAGAAATCTGCTTAGCTCCAGAAAGGACTGTCTCTTAATTTTCTATGGTGATAGCTTTCTGCAGGTGGGTGGCCTTTTGTTCATGCACACAGCGAATTGCTGACTGAGGAATCTGTGTCGATAAATAAACTTTGTCCTACTTCCACTGAAATCAGCTGGTGTAGGGAGGCTCTCAGTGACTTTTTTTGAATGGGATCAGAATCACTATCTTAAAATACTGTTATCATATATAAACAGAACAACACTGCTAAATGCATTTTGACTGACAGGCAATCCTAGGTTGCACTACAGGGTCCTACAAAGTATGAGGTAGAGGAGTGTCTGACCCCTACCATGTATTGCGGACCATTTCCATGAGAAGATGAGAAAGAATGTCACACACCAATATAATGCAAGTTTGATCTCTTTTATTACGCTACAAGCCCGTATTTATATGTTGTTTAATACACATTAGCTGTCCACGCGCTATCATACTAATTCTGATTTGCTAATAACTATTGTTCACGCGCACAAGCTCAATTGTTGATTGGATAGTCTTCTACCATCACCTCCTGGATCCACATCCTGCTGATGGTGTCAACTTCTGCCAGGACTTGTTTATCTTAAACTTTTGAGATTTTCCATGGACGTGCAACTTCCTTATTGGCGACCTTCAGTTATTTCAGTTTGTTGTACTTCTGCAAAACAGCCAAGGCCCCAACAACCATGGGTCTTCTTTTGACTTCCTACCTTCAAGACAGTGCAGTTTAGGGCAGCTGATCAAACAAAACGACCACTGACTGATTGGAAACATTAGAGCAATGTGCTTTTACTGTGGGGGACAAAATCCAAGACCTGATCTCTTTACAGTACTTTATAGTATAGATGGTTTAAGCAGAGGAAGTTAAAAACTGTCTGCACAAGAATGTAACCATAAGACATGTCCAGAAGGTTTTCTGATCCACCTAACTGGACTGCTTCACCCTGTGGTGGTAAGAGTCATGATGGGTCTGGTGTCAAATGGTCTAAGGACAGAGATAGAGTCTGAAATTTGCTGGTTCAGTTTCAGACCTGCAGGCAGCTTGCATGCTTAAAAGCTTGTGCATATTCCTTCAATAATACTAGTAGCCCCTCTTGAAGACATTCTTTAAAGATGCCACCTTCTATTTTTAAGAGGATGAAGCTAATCAGTATAAACTAATTTTCCTGAGATTCTTTCATTACAGATGAATGGTTGCAGATGCCTATTTGTTTCTCACAGATACCTCTGTTTTCTAGTGGCTTTCTGTTTCATATTTCAACATCCTTTTCAATACTAGCCTGCTTGCCATTTTTTGATAAATTGCACCCTGAGTTTACTACACACTGTATTTCCCTCCGTGCTGTTTTCCAGCTGTGGTTTTGTTAATTTTAGAGCTTTATAAATAAATAAGGATGTGGGTGTGTTTTTTTTTTGGTGGGGATTTTTGTAAAGCTCTTTTGTTATACAAAATAATTTGCAAAACACTGCCTGGACTCCTTTTGATGTCACTGGCATCTGGTTCTTAATCTTTTAAGTCTTTCTTTGCAGAAACCTCTTGGATGAAGAAACTATTTTTATTCAGAGATAGTGAGTGCTGGTTATTATCACGGGAATGGTAGGTGATCACACCTACAGTACTATCCGGACTCCCCACTGCTCTGCAGCTGCTGAAGTTTCCACTCAGAGGTATGCTTTAGAAGAAGTGCCTGAGTTCTTCATATACCTATTCTATAACTTGGCATCCGTCTGGAAAGCCAAATGTGTTTCCTTACGTTCCCTTTGTTATCCTCTTTTCTGTAGAGAAACCAAAGGACAGCTGTCTCAGACTCTAAAGAATAAGCTGCTGCATTTCATTGTCCTCATGCCCATCAGCCATCATAAAGGGTGTCATAGTTTGAAATTTGCAGAGATACTGCAAGAATGTGGTGGTATTTTAAGTTTGCAATCTCCATAATTAAGGTATTACTTTATAATGTCTTTTTAATAGTAAATGACAACACAACTGGTAATTTTCTTCCTGCTGCTTTAAAACGCTCCATTGTTCCATCAGAGGATGATGCTCAGAAATAATAGAATAACTATTGTTCAGACACACTGAGCAACTGACCACCTTCCCTAGCAGCATAAAGCTCCTGTGTTACTTGACTGAATATTGAGTTCTAAGCTTTTGCCCTCCTCCCTTGATGTCTTATCCAGATTTCTGGATACAGTCCAGTTCTTTCGGTTAAAATATTGCAGTTCCTATTGTGCTGCACTGTGTGTATTGACAAGTAGATGCTGAAATGCCAGGCTGCACTTCTAGTGGACTTTTGCTGGCTGACTTACAGATTTGCCACTTTGATGTGTTGCATATTAGTACTTTACCTATGTTTTTCATAGAATGCTTTTGTGTTACATTTGAGGTTTGGATTTAAATGAGAAAAATCAATTTCAAGTTTCCTTCACATTAGGAAAATGAGAAAATGGGCACTAAGCATCAAACCTGCTAAAAAAAAACCAAACCCAAATCACACTCTGGAGAAAAAAAAAAACTACTGAAAGTAAACAAAATATTGTGTAAAACTTTAATGAATTATGGAAATTTTTCTCATAAAAAGGAACTTTAGGCCGTGCCTAAATAACCTACTGTTACAAACGTCTACCTAATTACTGTTCTATCCTTGAGGTACAATTATTTTAACGGGCTTTGGTAAAGTGAATAAAAAACCGTGATGACTTTACAGGTTTCTGTCAGAATTGCCCAGGAAGAATACTCATATGTTTTGGTTTTGTTGGCTGAGGGCTTTTTTGTTTTAGCTTAAAATCTGTTTCACCCCACTTGCTTCCCAGCTTTGGGCTGGGTCTGTTTAGGGCTATTTTCATTTTAAAGTTCCCCTTCCTCAGCCACATAGGAAGAACAGACAGAAATCTGAGGTGAAAAAAGAAAATCCTTTTACACATGAAGATGGTATCACCAGCAGCAAAATGATTTTCACCCTAGCAAAAAGAAAAGCAATAGCAAACCAGTATTTGGGTGCATCAGAGGAACAAACAGCAGTTAATACAGCGCAAGGAGGAATCGTTTGTTGCCAAGATGCTGATTTCATTCAGCAGTGTACTTTCCAACACCATCTAGTCCTAAGCAAGTGGACAGTGCCAGTTTGGGAGCTCTACTGTGTATTAATGCTAGAACCTTAGCTCAGGACCAAGCTGACCCTCAGTTGCTCAGGCAGCCCCAGCCGTTCGAACCCCGATTCACCGTGGACAAGGCACATGCCTTTTGTTCTGTTGCACCGAGCTCTTCTGCATTCCTCCCACGTACGGTGTCGTATCTCGCCGCCGGTCGCTGCTCCCCGACTACCGAGCGGTGGGCTTCGGCGGAGGGACCGCGGCGGGAAGGACCTTTTGTTTTCCACTGGCAAATGAGCAATCAGTTAATGCAGAAAACTTAGAAGTCTCGCACTTTAAACACAAACTCCCCTTTCATTCCTTGCATGCCAGGTGGCACTGTTTTGGTTAGGGATGATTCAGTGCTAGTGCAAGTCAGTGTTTACACCCAATACAAATATTAACAGATACCGGCCGGGACAGCACAACACCGGGAAGAAGCGACGACAAGGACCGGCTGTGAAATAACGCCTTGCATAATACCAAAGTGGGAAAAGAGCTGGGAGAAAGCATTTGTGGATTAACAGAGTGACAGGCACCACACACACATAAAAAGAGAAGTGTGAGAATTCAATTTCTCTCACTAACTGGGCTCGGGAAGAGCCTCTGTCGCTGAACCCAGCACAGCCTCCTTCGCGCGGGGCGACCGCAGGCCAGGGCTGAAGGGGGCCACCTCCTCACCGGCTGCCCCACAGCCCCTGAGGAGAAGCAGGGTGACCGGGAGGCGACCAAGCTCACTGGCGGCGAGGCCGCAGGCCCCGCCCGCCGCGGCACACGGGATAGAGCCGGACCCGCAGCCACCGCCTTCCTCAGTGCCGGCGACGCCCGTTGGCCCTCGCGGCGGCCACACGCGCACGGCACGGCCCGGCCCGGC
>JASSUY010009838.1:33179-45138 GCA_032466535.1 Forpus xanthops | reverse complement strand
GGGTGACATGGTTTAGTGGGAGGTGTCCCTGCCCATGGCAGGGGTGTTGGAACTAGATGATCTTAAGGTCCTTTCCAGCACTAACTATTCTATGATTCTATTTCTTTAGTAGCTTGCAGCTATTCTTGACACCATTTGACGACAAAGGAAACAAAGAAAGCTCTCCTATTAGTCAAGTGCAACATTCATAAGAGCAGTCTACCTTTGGAAGCTTCTGTGCCAAGTGGATTTTCCAAGAGGTCTGTCATATCTTGGCTCCAAGCATCCTTCACGGCAGACTTGGACACTTTCCTGTTGTTCAGGCTTTGCTGTGGTCGGAAGTTATTCCTCAGGTACTCCACTGATTTGACGTGGTCTTGCTGTTCAGTGGTGAATATAGAGTAGAATGCCTCCAGCTGATCACAGCCATCATGGCAGGGAGAGAAAGGACATTAATTAGAAAAACAATGTACTGAAATCTGGGTGGCTGATAAGAAACTAAAATGGCAGGAAGTTAAATGTTGATGCCAAGACTGATAAAC
The DNA here is from genome assembly GCA_032466535.1 of Forpus xanthops. Lineage (NCBI taxonomy): Eukaryota > Metazoa > Chordata > Aves > Psittaciformes > Psittacidae > Forpus > Forpus xanthops. The sequence continues at coordinate 44,617 of JASSUY010009838.1, read as the reverse complement.
CACATGGGAATTCAGGATGCCCACTGAAATCACTGCCAAGTGCCTTATCTCAGCACAGTGCTTATCCTGCCCAACAAGGGAAAGCTTTCTATCAACCTGCGGATCTCTGCCATGGGCAGGGAAACATGTGCCCTTAGACCCCTGGTCTGGAAAGATTTTGTTTGACACAGCCTTTCTAAGCCCTCTTCACCCCAGGCACCGCTTTGCTTCAGAGCATCACGTCAAAAAAGTGCTTCCAGGTTATCCCACCCCAAGAGCCTTCTCCAGGACAGGGCAACACACCTTGTCTCTAAATATCATATGAGGTTTAGCTGCCAGGCTAAGCTTCTTGGATAGCTATTGCAGCACTTCAGGCACAGTTAGCATAGATTCCTCTGGGAGCACATTTCTTCTGTTGGATTCAGATTTAAGCTATTTTTAATAAAATGGATTAACCTGTAAGAAAAAAATTTCCTGATACTTCAAAACTTAGTACTGCTTAGAAAGAAGTATATATTGAAATAAGGTGGAAATGTTTTCAGCTAAAGTTTTTCTCCTAGCTATCAAGTTCAGTATAGCATTTGCTAAGTGTTTGTTATCATTCACATTCAGAACTGGAATGAGTTATATTGCTGCTGGAATGACTAAACACGACAGAGCTGAGAAGAATTCAATCCCAATACATAAGCATCAATTACACATATTGATAAAATGGATTTTGAGAGTACAGGATCTGGCCCAAGACTTTAAAAAGGGGGCTTGAATTACACTCATAGTTTATTGACAGTTCATTTAGAAAGCTATACCTGCTCTAAAAGCGATAGAGAAGCATGTCAGAGTCCTGAAACTTGCATCTAGACAAAACTATCATTGTAGCTTCAGTTGATAGTACTGATAAAAACAATCAAAGAAAGGTGCAACAGAGTAGTTAAGCACCTCCACGGACTCAAGAAAGCACTCACTACTGTTAATTTCCCTTCAAACCCCCTTTTGCTGCTGCTATCCACCCTGCTCAGTCTGCTGGGCTTGACGACGGTAGTTATTAGGCTGAAACCTGTACAAATCCTCTGACCTCCAAGGCAGGAGTGAGTTAATTTTTACACAATCCAGACCAACTTAAGTCTCTGTGGAGTGGGTGATGCACTGAGCCGGCTGATGGAGATATGTATAAGAATGTTATTCAGCATGCTCCATGTGGGAGCAGCACATGGACAACAGGAGGGAGAATGGATGGACCTCATAGCTCTAATCCTGAATTTGGCAACTCTGCACTACAACATAAAACCAAGAGACCTGAGCCCTGCTACTGGCAATCACCTCTGAGATAACAGCACAACTTGTATGTTTTTAGTAGTAGCTTCTCCCTAATCACAACTACTTTTACTGTACAAGCAGGGAGATTAGGAAAGGGGTCAGCAGAAAGGGGTCAGCCAGTGACCAGTTCCCATCGCAGGCAGGGAGCTCAGGTACCTCTTCCAGCCTTGCAGGCACTGATGGTGGGATTTGGATTGTACTTTTTCTACATCTCAGATGAACACTCTTCCTTCGTTCTCAGCTGCAGTTCTTTCTCTGATTCTTCAGAGAAACACCTTGAAAAACCTTGAAAATCATTTCTAATTATTAACAGGAGCCCCTCAGAAGCATTGACAGATGGGTTAAAAATGGGATAAAAGGACTATTATCTTAGACTTTTGTCTTCAGGGAAAAAAAACCCAAAACCAACAGATGATCCTGCTATGCCCTTCTATGAAAGCACAGACCAAAACTCTAGTGAATATTTACATATCTTTTGCACTTCTTATACTGGAAGCAGTTTTGATGAAGCCAGCTGAGAGAGCTTAAGGTTACTTTTTAAAAGCTCAAGATCTTGGGTAGCAACTGCTTCACTGAAGTTGAGTCTCTCAGCTTACACATCCATGACATTAATTGAATTTTTAAACTTTCAGAGAGAACTTTTACAATATTTTCTTCTGCCATGCTACCTTGGGGAGGTATAATTGCATTTTAACAACTGCTAATTCAAATATGATTTTTAACCTTCCTCTTTTTATGTGTTGAAGTACAGATAAGTAATTTTAACTTCATTTTTACTATAAAAATATTATCTACATAAATGAGAAATTAATTTATCTATAGCTGCTAGAAAAAAAAAAGCTGCAGTCAAGGAGCTACATTCATGCTCTTCAAGGAGTACAAGAGCTCCTGTTCAGCAGAAGAAATGAAAAGCTGTTGTAAGACTACAGTAGATACAAGGAAACCTGATCTAAAACTTCGAGTCGTGTAATTACAAACCATTAAAGCCTGATATGCACAGTTTTCTATGGGCTGGATATACAAATGGCAATTAAAAATACTGAAACTGTTAGAAGCACAATGAGGTACTCTGAGGTATGCATTATGAGAGATAAAGCCATGCTTTGGGTCACTGAATGCACTCAGCTTTCCAATGCATCTGCAGGGTGACACAGCTTGTCCTGTTTTGTTCTCTAATTATCAGGAAAGATGATGATGGAGCACTGAGAATAAAATAGAGAAGCTTCCACAATTGGACCACTTTAGTACTGTCCTTTTCACAGCAAGGTATTTCGAACAAAAGCAAGGATTTAATTGGAATGGCAACAAAGCTTAAACAATATCACTTTCCTCCTCTGGGATTACAGGCTGCTTCATGGGGTTTGTGATAAAGAAGGTTAAACTATGGCAATGGATTATATTGCACTGTTGCTGTTAGAGGAACAAATAATAATCATAACAATGGCAGGGTGGCAGGCTTTTAAAATACACCCATCTAGAGCTGACAAGAATACTATTACTTATTTCACGTGTTGTAGTATCAATGAAAGTCTGCCTACACACAGAATTCCCAGCCCTTCAACCTCACATGCATGCATAAAGCAGCACACCACCAAATTTTAAAGGCTTAACTTGGCACAATTATTACCGTACAGCACAGGAAAGAAGCTATGCCAGGATAAAGTACCTTTATGCCATTAAAGTGATAGCCATAATTGGGATTTATCAGTTTATTTGCATTTGTTTAGAGAGCAGAAACTCATGACTCACCTGAGGGTATAAAACTGAGCATGGGGCAAGCCTCCCAGCCACCAAGTAAGAAACAATAAACTTATTGATGTAGTGAGAAGCTACAAGGGATTGCAAGTATCCTGCAGGCAAGGACAGAATTCAAAATGATCTCAACAATCAAAGAGCCTGGAAAAAATAAAGGGTTCGATTCAACCAGGACCATGCGCAAAGAGTCCCATGCCATGGGTACAGGAATGCATGACATGCTCAGCATTGCTAGAGAGGGTGCTGAGGAAAGTCTCTAGGAATAGGGTTCCTGCTGGCTAAGAGATGAACATGGATAAGAACATCATGCTTTTGCGAAAAGGGGAAAATAACATCAGCAAGGGAGGCTGGACATGTGAATCCTGCCATGGCCCTCAGCCTTAGGAGGGTCCTGGCTCAAGCACCACGACTGCTTTTGAACACAGCACTTCAAAATTAATGACAATCTATAGGAGAAGCAATGGGGTCCAGAAAACATGAAAAAAGTGTCTGAAATCTCTGACAACCAGCATCATCAGGATCACCCAGCAAACTGTTCACTTAGCTTTACAGAATTATGTATCTACTCTGCTCTTGTGAGATCCTACCTGGAGCACTCCAGGTCTGGGGACCTCAACATAAGAAAGGTGTGGACCTGGTGGAGAGAGTCCAGAGGAGGTCGTAAAGATGCTCAGAGGGCTGAGGCAGCTCTGCTCTAGAGACAGGCTGAGAAAGCTGGGCTTGTTCAGCCTGGAGAAAGCTCAGGAGACACCTCAGAGCAGATTCCAGTGTGTAAAGGGGCTGACAAGAAACCTGGAGAGGCCTGTAGGGATGGCACAAGGGGAAATGGCTTTAACCTGACAGAAGAAGACTGAGATGAGCCCTTAGGCAGAAGCTCTTCCCTGTGAGGGTGGTGAGGTGCTGGTACAGGGTGACCAGAGAGGCTGTGGCTGCCCCATCCCTGGCAGTGTTCAAGACCAGGCTGGATGGAGCTTGAAGCAACCTGCTCTAGTGGAAGGTGTTCCTGCTGATGGGCTGGGCCTGGAAATGGATGAGCTTTAAGGCCCCTTCCAACCCAAACCACTCCATGATTCTATGATTTGAAAAGTCTGCTTTCAGTAGCTTTTGCCAGTTGCTAAAAGGGAAAACTAACTTCAGCAGGATAGCTTTCTGAAGACAACAGTCTCACAATGTCAAAATACACTTAACTGGTAAACATCTGATTCCATCCAGCTACCTCTTGATCGGGAGCATCCTTCTCCAGACAAATCCCAGACATTGCGACTATTTGCATTAAAAGCTGCTATGTGCTAATTTTTGAGATTTGTGCACCAGCTCTCTGAGCCCATAATGGCAGCTTTACTGTGTTGTAAAAACAGTTAAGCATGGAGAATTAATGGATAGATGTCTTTTCTACTGAAATTAGTTCAAATTACTAAATCTGAGCAGAACTGAAATCATTCTCTTTACTTTGAAAAGAAAGTTTCAATTAAAAAGAATAAAAAGGAACTCCATGTAAATATTTATTTCATCATTTAATTTAACCTTAACAAAAACAATAGCAAATAAATCACTGAAAGGAAGCTGGGTTTCATGTTGTACTGTCTTCTTAAGACCGATGGCTCATGTTCAGAAACAATATTACTTTAGAGAATAAAAGGAATCACCAACACTTCCTTTTTTGTCAACAGAAACATTTTTTGTCCTCAGAATTACATCGGGAGGTTTCAAAAACTGTTTGAAAGAGAACAAATCAAGAGAAAGACAAACAAAATAAACACACCTGATGGTAGGAGATGGGAACAGGCTTCCGGAAAACGATCCACTCCACAATCTCACTACATGGAGGAGTAGTCAGAGAACCTGCATAGCGGTAGTAACTCCCCAGCGATGTGGGCAGGAGCTCCCTCAGCACAAAGGGATCCAGAAAGGTCTCCTTCTCTGCAGGAAAGATTGACAAGTAGAATTACACTTCGGTTCTTTTTACACGTCTTTAAAGCAGTTGATAGGCAGACTAACAAGGTGTAATGGCAACATGTTTTATCATATACATATAATGAAAGGTGAAAACACCCTATCAGGAAGGCTTTGTAAGAGTTGATGTGTTGATTATTAAAAGAGCAGCTAAAATGCTAGTCAATCCTATACGGACCACACTCCTATTTTGAATGGGTGCAAGTGTGAAGTGCCCTTGTTATCCCACCGTTTTATGCTAGAATAGAAATAACACCATATTTAGTGGCTTCAGCACTCAGTAAATGGTTTTTCAGCTTTACAGCAGTGAGGGCTCACCATGACCCAGCAGAGACACAACCAGGCTGCAGTGGTTCTGCTTGCTGCTGCCTGACTAGAGCATCAGTTAGCATATCCATCCCATCTGCACCAGTGAGTGAAAGGGATGGAGAAGCAGGGCCAGTTCCTCTGCAGATTGCTGAGATGGAGGAGGCAGAGCCATGCTGAAGAAATAAGCTTCCAAGGTAATACTACTGCCACTTCCCTAACCCAAGAAACTCCCTTTCCAGGGTCCTTCAGTCTGGGGACAAACCCTCTGCTCCAAGAAGCTCCTTGCACAGCCTGAAATGCAAGCCTAAGCAGTGAAAGCATTAAGCTTTAACTAACAGTGACAAGCTGGTAATATTTAACACTGTGGGGGAAAAAAAAAAATGAAAGGAAGGAACAGCTGCAGGCAGACAGTTTCCCTGCCATCCCTGAACATTAATCCTCTGCAATACATAACACAGGGCAGAGCTCCCTCTCATCCTGTGCAAAGGTGCTCATTGCATCAGGGCATGTGGACACCTGAGGCTCTCCCATACATCTCTATTCCTCACTTTCTCTGCGCCTCAAACAAGAGCACACATTTAGGTAGCAGGAACTCTTCTCTTCCCTTCTCATCAGAGCTGCTAAGCAAGCCTGCTACCCTTTCAGCAGAGCAGAGAAGCAGGTAGGCTGGTGATTGACACACACGTCTTCCAAAGTCAGGAGGAAAAGAAAAAGGATGGAGTCTGCAGAATTCAATTCAACAGCATCCCACAGCTCTCTACAAATCTTGACCAAATCACAAGGTGCCTATACCTCTGAGCAGCAGCCTGATCATCAGGAGGATTTGCTTCCTCCACTGCTGCTGCAAGGTGCAAACACATGATGCGCTTCAGACATCTTTTAGTCTTCTGCCCAATATCAATGTCTTATAGCTTTTAGCATTCCAAAATATGAGGAATTTTATTAAAGTCATAGTATACATTGAGATAGAAAACTGCAGTCTTTTCATTAACCATTTCTTTCCTTCTAATCCAAGCAGATATCAACCAGTTCAAAAAGGAAACAAATGATACACCACATTTTCTGCTTTCATAGCATACCTCTGGGAAAAAAAGTGAGCTTAGATAATAAATAGTGAAGTATATATGATTGGCCAAAGTTCAAAGAGATTCTAATCAAAGAGTCATAATCACAGCAAAAGGTCATATTTAATTTGATTGCCTTATTTTTATGCAGAAAAAATTGGTTGGAAAAATTGCAAACTCAGTCACAGAATTTGATTTCTGAATGCAGCACACATACATTGGCACAGCAAAATGATATGGGGCTTCTATTTAAGAACCTGTCTCTCTCTGTATGGAAGCTGAGCACACAGTGGACTGCTATGAATCTAAAAGAGCATTAGAATACGCAACCATTCTCTTTGCGTTAACAGCCAGTGACTATGTATGAAACAGATGGGAGGTAAATGCACACTTTGAAAAGAGCATTCCTCCTACATTTAAGAAAAAAATGTTTCAGTTAAAATTAACAATTTAGCTATTTTTAACTTTTATAACCTTGCCTTTAGATTGACGAGATCACTTCAGACGCCGGATAAACATTCTGCGAGAAACAGAGAATATGACGTATCCCTTTATCAAGGGATGGCAGGAGAATGAAGCTCATTTTATGCTTTCAAGGATTTTTGTGCCATATGCTGACAATATTATATTTTAATAATTAATTGTTCATCAAAGAAAAAGATGAAGAACAGGGATGCTAAATTCAAAGTTATTCAAATTGAAAATATGAATAATGCATGACTTTTATATTAAATACACACTGTATTAAGCAGTCTACATTTCATCCAACTCTGTCTTTCATTTTTAAACATTTTGAACTACAGTATGAATAATCAACTAAGGGAAGCTTATTTAGACAGAAAACTACCTTATTTGAATGCAAACTGGTAGTATCCGACTATGATTAAATTTTGGTTATCAATTAGGGAGGTTTTTTTCTAAAGCATTTGGAAAGTCACAGTCATCTGTGAAAAACTGTATTTCTTGAGGAAAAAGCAGCTTTGCTAATACACAGCTGAAGTAGGGCAGGGTGTGCTCCATCTGATTTTTCATGACTACAAGCAATGCTTTAAGTTTCCATTAATGAATTCCAAAGATTAAAAAAATACACATAATTGGATTAAAATGACTGCTAAAATAGATGATAATCAATTGATTATGCTTTAATAACCTAACATTTTGAAAGCAGACCATTCATTTGTATCGCTTCCATCTAGATGCACAGTGCAGGGTTTTAAAATTAGAGTCACAAACAGATCTTCTCATGAAGCTTAAAGAATCTTAGAAATTCAAGAATCTACCTCCCATATCCTTCAAGGGAATACAGAAACAGTAAATGCCATAAAGTTATGGCTCCTAAGAGCTTGCAACCTTTTTGAAAATGCGATTTTGTAACTTCAACCTTAAATCAGTTATTGTTGTTAAAACTGCAATGAGAGTAATTTGCAACCTAAGCAACAGTATTCACTGAATAGGGTAGAAATATTTATATACATGCATGCAGATGTGTATGTATCTAATTCTCACTAAATGGGAAAGAATAAGGTTGAGAATAATATCAAACCTTTCTACACTGTTTTATTACTAGCTCCTATTTTCTATTTTCAGTGCTTGGGATGGGAACAAATTGGGATGGGAACAAATTGGGCCTGGAAGGCTAGGAACAGAGAAGCAAGGTGAGAAATTCTAGGAGGGAGAAAGTGGACAAAGCTGGGAACTATAGGATATACAAGGCAGCATTTGCTAACAGGTATTGGGAAATAACTTGCAGACAAAAGCAATAAAACACAGTGATGAAAACATGCGTTCACCTGCAAATACTGGTGAACCACTGCAATCAGTGCTGCAAAACTGACCAGTGAACCACCTGATCATTCTTGCACCCAAACCAGAGCCCCACCGAAGCATCTCTTCAGCTGCTCCTTGTCCGACTCCCATCTCAGCACCCGAATGCAGACAGGCACCCAAGCAGGAAATAAATGACCAGGACATCAGAGCCCCAGAGATGTGACCCTAGAGAACATCCCTCAGGGAAGGCAGCAATAAATGTGCTGCTGCAGCCATCACTCCCAGGCAATGCAGAGAACAGCAGTGCCCAGCAGCACCCCAAACATGCACTAAGATGCTCCAATAACACTGCAGAATTTATTAGCAGTTAACAAACAGCAGTACTTTGTTCACAGCACAAAGGCTTGTAGAAACGTGTCCACTCTAATATTTCCAAAGGAAAAATGAGTAAGTACCATAGATTCATTGTTGACAATTAAGACAATGAATGTGACATTTAAACTTCCCAGTGCTCCACAGCATGAAAGGGCAATATTGCATTTTAACTCTTACATTCACAAAAAACAATTAACAGAGCCAGCTGGTAACATACTTGACCTTCTGATAGAACATTCATGGCTACCTCTTGGCCCTTCTCCCATAACAGTAATGGGAAGAGTCACAACCAGTATATTTGTTGTTTAGACTGATAAATCTCCACACTATTTTGCATGGCACCAAAGGCCATTATTTGTACAACCCAAAGTCAGAGCAATTCCAGGCATGCTATAAAAAGCTGACCTATTTACACTCTTTATTTGTCAAGGCATCACTACCAGATGTGAAATAATACTGAATTATGCACAAAAGTTTTCCAAGCAGAGTTAAAAATCAGATCTTAAAAGAGATACCAGAAGTGAATCTCCACCAGCTACCGCAGTTTTCACAAGCTGATATCAGCAATTATTATACTACAAGAGCCATCAGTCGAACGTTTTGAGTTCAAGGACTGACTCGCTAAAAATATACTCTGTAAAATGCTGGATTAAAGATAGACCTGAATCTTAACCAAATCACTGCAGAGTAAGAGGCTTCTATAGAGATGCAGGTAAACAGCACACAACTATCTGTGATGAAAACCCTTTTAAAATCTAACAGGAACTTGGATTGGCGATCACAAGAAAATAACTATATGCCAAGTCCATTTATATCTCATGGAATATTCTGGGACTTTCATCATGCTTTTCAGTAAGAAAACAGGAACTTGGCTGCAGTGAAAACAAGATCTTAAAATGAGCTTATTTCCAAAATTAACGTATGTGCAATGCCTGATAGGTGGAAACGTCACCAGGCTCCGCTTTGAATAACTGAAATCTGCAATACCAACATGAAGAGCTTTGAAAGTCTACCAAATCTGTTAAACAATATTACTGCCAATTCCATTTGCACAATGAGCCAAGCCATTCTAAAGCTTCTGCATTCAAACATTTAAAAAGCAAACACACAAAAATAATCGGAAGGACACCATGTTGCACACCCACTGAGCCAGAACTCCCCAGATAAAGTAAGCTGCACCACCAGAGCCACGGACCAGGCTCACACGGGCGATGAGAAAGATGAGATTGCAAATAGTATATGTTATTTTAACTGGAAAGATCAGCAGATGAGTGCTTGCTGTGTAAATCCAGCAGTTTCTGACAGTCCCCTGTACTCAGGGTAATTCTTGTCATTTATTGTGCAGTTATTTTTCTCACTTTTATGTAGGTTTAAAAACAAACAGGGCCTCTGCTAAACAACAGGGAACTGTAAGGACACAGAGTGCACAGCATGGCAAGAGGAAGGGAATGAGATAATAACACAGTCCTGCAGGGTAATTTAATTTGAGACAAGCAATGAGTAGTATAAAAAAGGAGGAGGAAAATAAAAAAGCAAAGTCTTCTACGTAAAAATAAAGAGAAGTTGAACATTTCAATGCCAGGGGTTGGTCTCAGGCTTAATTTTTCTCCCTCCCCCTCTTAAAACAGCTCAGGAGGAAAAGTTTTACCTGGGAAAGAGAGGTCTTAACTCTGAGTAAGTCAAAAGTAATTCTGAACCTTTAATGCTTAAGCGCTGTTGGTTCTAGTCAGGATTGAGATAAAATGTCACCTGAGGCAGAGGCGCATGTTGTGACAAGGACATGGAAACCGAGAAATACAGAATGGGCACCAGTGATAGGAAGAAAAAGAAATCACAACAAGGAGCTTAGAGAGGAGGATCCCTGGAGCAAGCTGCACCCTGGAGGAGGCAGGGTGAAGTGGGGCAGAAGTGCCCATAGGAGTATGGGCTGTTCACACCTGCTCTCAACCGCATGTTCTCAGACTTCACCACCCCTTTCTTCTCAGCAAATATCCTTAAAACTCACCAGCAAAGCACCCAGCCCCGTCCTCCTGCAGCTGCTTTGCTCACACTCAGCATCAACCTGAATTCTTAATTAATAACTGCATGAATTAGTTTTTCTATGCAATTTATTAATCCTATGTCAGCTTGCTGGTCTTAGTGGTGACCAACACTGCTTTCCACAGAGCAGACAGGTGAAGGACCAGAGATTTCCAACACTTCCATCATTTATTCTTTTAAATCATAGAGACCCCTGCAGCTATGCACAGAGCTGCCCTATATAAAAGTGTGAACTTATCACCTCTGCTCTCATATTCATTTCCCACTTCCCTCCTTCTCCTGTTTGATTCACAGCAACAATGTCTTGGCCCCTTTTACATGGCCACTCTGAGAACACACAAACTGATCAGAAAACAAAAGAATACATCCATATCATCCCTGAGGAAACAGAAATGCTCCTCCACATTTCCTTCTCAGTTTAACACATCACACTGCTCCCCCTTTGATGGCCTTCCTTGTTCCAAATTGGGCTGCTGCTTGCTTCAAGGTTTTACTTTAAAAGATGAGATCCCACAGTATCACATCTCACCCTCAGCCCTCTCCCTCGCCTTTCTTCTCCACAACCCCTGGATATTTGGTACAGAAAGCAAACATCTTGTCATGTGGTGTTATGGTTAAAGTTAAAAACAAAAGCAAAAACCTGTCATGCTCCTTGTTTTCTTGTTATTTTGCCTTCTGGTGTGATAGCTCCACAGGATAACTAACACTGTCTGGATTGCTTCCTTTTTAGTGCTGATTTATTTTAACAGGTTATTCACTGATTTTTGTCTAGGACAAGTGGAGAGATGTGCAACACTCCTTTTCCTTTTTCATTATTAAAGCAATTATGTTTCCAATGTATTTTGGTCTCCCCAATAGCCCCTGAAACTTTGGTGGTCACCA
>JASSUY010009838.1:0-33079 GCA_032466535.1 Forpus xanthops | reverse complement strand
TTTTTCATTATTAAAGCAATTATGTTTCCAATGTATTTTGGTCTCCCCAATAGCCCCTGAAACTTTGGTGGTCACCACCAACTTGCCTGAACACCTCTCACCCATCTCAAGGGAGACCCAAGATCACACTCTGCTCCATGCTGAGCTTAAGTTATGGTATTTTAACAATACAGAGGTTTTCTTCCAAAATCCTTTTTAAACAAAGGTTCTTCTCTTCCCCTCACCCCACCCCATGCTCACAAACAAGCAACAGATGCCATCAATTCACTTTGTACCTAAGCTTTTGATCTGGCTACACTTTGATTTTCAGTACTTGCTTTTGACAAGGAAGGGAATAAGAGCCCCGTTTTCGTGACACTAATAGAGGCTTTTCTGCTAATCATTTTCTGCTGATCTGTGTAGATTCTTAGTGACAAGACACAGGAGAACAGGACAGACTGTCAAAACATGGTTTCCATCACCTTGAAGGTTTTTCCAGGGGCTTGAGGTAGTGTGGGATGCTGCTCCCATTTGCTTTCATGGGAAAACGGGACTGTGCAGAGTACCCATGCTCAGGCTGGGAGAGGAAAATGCACAGGGTGGAGAAGACGGCAGCTTGTAAGAACAAGGAAAAGGCATCACTAAGAGGCTTACATACAAAACAGTACTAAAAGGGCAAGTCAAAGACAGCAGAGGTGGGGAAAAGCAGTGTTTCTGCGCAACAGCTCCATCCTGCTACATGCTCCTCTGAGATCTTGCTGAAGCATGTGGCAGACAAAAGCTTTAGTAGCCATTTTAATGCAAATCAACTGTATAAAACATAACCTGGTATTTCACATTCCCCTATTCCCATAAGGGCACAATCATTCTCTCTGAGCCCCTGGGAACCTCCTCAGCCTTTGCACAAGAGCAGCTCCATCCTGCCTGTGCTCCTCAGTATCACAAGGAAGGACGAGAAGAGAGGCGCTGAGGGCAGTGCAGCCAGCTGAGCACATTACAGCAAAACCTAGGCTGAAAAGACTGATTTGCAGCACCATGACCAGCCCACGTGTAGTGCAAGCACAGCCAGGCACTAGGGACTATTATTTACCTAATGACTCAACTACAACTAAGGATGTGCACCATCCCACCAGCACTGCTGGAGACCTTTCCCATCAGCTTTCATGATGAGAAAAGCATTTGAAGAGGAGCTACAAAAGACCTCCAGCGGTCAGAGCTGAAAGATACCAGCAAGTTGGCATCACAGAATCCATATCACTCCTACCCACAGCCCATATCCCTTCTGCAAAGAGGGCTGCACACTCCCAGCTGTCAGTCCCTGGCGAGCTCCATGGCAGATGCACACTTGCCGCGTGCTTTGTGGCAGGGAAAGCAGGAGCGAGAATAACAGGCACTTAGCCACCAGGAGGTGTGACAAATCCTTGGCAGAGCACAAACCCAAAAGCAGCTTTAAAGTCAGCAACAGGCATCTGACAGCTCTGAAAAGAGCCTCCCCAGTGTTCCTGTGCCTTTACAATGCTCTGCCAGAGCGGGTGCGGGAGATGGAGAGCATTGATGAGCATGCTAGGAACACACTGCCCATCAGGTAGATCCAGGGCAAACCCAAATGAATTATCCTTGATCCAAGCATTGTTAGGTATTTGGTACATTGCTGCTTTTCCTTCCAGCTAAGCAACTTTATATGTTTGCTCATGTAAAATTAAGCTTAATGTGGCATTAAGATTCTACAAAATTATGCCTGGAGATGAGGAAACAAAGTGAACTCCGAGTAGCAACTAAGCCTGTATTGATTTTTAGGTCCGTTTCTCTATCATTGTTACTAAGCTGGTGACACTGTGAAGGGCGCAATTATTTATGTTCCATCAAATTAGTAAGTAATTCTAATCCCTGACAAAATCTCAAGCAAAAATTGCTTTCACTTCCACAGAAAGTCCTTCTGACACTGGAATTGTTCCCTTACTCTTGGAAGGACACTGTAAGAAAACAAGGACTTCAAAGGAAAAATGAAAAGCTATGCAACAGAAGTTCAAAACCAGCTCACCACTCATTAGTACCATCCCTACATCTAACTGAGGGTCACTGGATCTGTCATCATTATGGCCATATGACTCCATATGGCGCAGTGCAGACTGGAGTTTCCATATAGGACCGGGCCATCTAGTAGTACCACAAAGCAAATGAGATGAGGAGGCTGATGAGTGTTTGTGTGAGTTACTTCCTCTTTGCAAGTGAATGATTGTGAGGAAGGAGTGACTGTCAAGCACTACTCAAGGAGGACGCTCTGCTGTTTGGAGGGAGAGGGATATAGAAAACCAAGGAAGTCTTACTTAGATGAGTTTTTTCATAGCTGAACCATGACAGTAAGGTTGCACCTTACATGAAGTGTGTTGAAATGAGGCACAAGAGAGGAGCGAAGCTGAGGGGTTGGTGACTCCTTCAGGCGACAGAGGATATATGAGAACAGTCTAATTTAATACCAAGGTAGTTATCTCAACGTTCATATGTATTCTTGATTTCTACATTACAGACGTGTGCCTCTGTGTTGTGATAACCACCAAAAACCAATATGAGCAAGGAAATGTCATAAAATGCAAATAAACTTAAGGTTTCAATTTTGCCTTTCTTCAGCTCCTTTTGTTGGATCCCTGCTTGTCCAACCACTCTATCCAAAAACCACAACTGTTTTCCACTGTATTTCAGCCAAAAAGTCCATGTTGCCTTAGGGTCCCAGTCAAATGCAGCCAAATGGAAGGCAGGAAGCACCTTTTCTGATAAATTCATAAAATTCTGCTCATGCAAGATATAAGTGTATTACATCAAGAAGAGAAATGAGCGCATCTGGAATAAAACCTCACATCTTTACTATTACTCTATATGATAATATTAAAAGAGAGATACGAGATGAGAATCCTTCACTGACTCATTCCATCAATATTTAAGTTAAAGAGAACAATTTCTTTGAATAACAACTTTGTAGGAGGAAATTCCCTTATTCCAACCACCAAAAGAACGTTAAAAGAGGCCTTTAATCAGGGCCTTTGAAACAGGAAGGAAAGCAAGATTTTCCTCTTTTTCTTCCTAAATGTTTTGAAAAGGAAACAAGCTATTGAAATATATCAAGCGATTTCCTTTACTTGAAACACTAGCAGCCTTCTGTGCATTGTGAGACAAAAAAAAAATAAACGCCTTTTATCCACCCAGATTTTGCTATGGGTAGGCAGCATAGAGACAGACGGATCATTATGTGGTCAAGGAATCACAACCTTGGGACTGTGTCACAGCCTACACAAAGAATTATTTTTGACAATGGAGTCTCTTTGGAGACACTGGTGTGATTATCCACTTGTGGCTATTTTGGTTGCAGCAGTGAGGAGAAAGAGAAGGTGCAGGAAGGTGGCTAAACCACTGCCATACTTGCAAGGGGTAAAAAGCCCTGAAGTACAAGGCAGGTAGAAAACAATGCTAAAAGAGATCCTGGTACAGTTGAATGGCTGCTTGATTTCAATGTCAAAATGTAGCCACTGAAAAAACCTTGCAGACCAACTTATCCTTGCTCTACTTTTGCTAGCCTGCTTTGTTACCCAGTGGGAGCTAGATAATGACATCTATTGGCTGGGAGTACTTAGTAGCATTTCAGCAGATGCCTTTTGAATGAGATTATTAAAACTTTACAAATCATTATATTAAAATCTGACAAGAGCACTTTGGGAACTGGAGCATCTTGATGCCATTGCTAATGATGCATTACCCGTGGTAAGATTTCAAGAAAATTTCCAAGTAAAAACTGGTTATAAAAGTATAAAATACATTAATATTTATTTCCATACCTTCTATAAGTTCAAGGATAATAGGTTTATATTCATCAAAACAGCCGAATGATCATATTTATGTCAGCATGAGAAAGATGTTCATTTGCTGCACAGTTTAATTAATTTTCATAGATAGTTAATTTTCTGTTTCATTATCAACTCCCTAAATTTGAAAGACAAATAATTTATAAACAAATAGAAACTGCAGAGAGGAGTATTTTTAGAGCAAGGAGAAGATAAATAGCAGGAGTGAAGCATCAATGCTGCCTTTGAAGTACTAATATGAACGATATATTGCAGTAGGGTTTGATTGATAACTTAGGCATTCTTGAGCACTGACTGAAAAGAAACAAATTGTTTACTGTTAACCCCAAACCATTTTCAGGTAACAAATGACTCTGATCTTTACCAATCAAATAATAGCTGTGATGCCCTTAAATATCAGTGAATGAGGAATGTGCAGGCTCACTGGGGTGGCCTGATCCCTTAAGGACAATATTCCTGCCCTTCTCCCCTTCCCAGCAAGAAGAAAATTTAAGTAGCTACTTACCATGATGTACGACGCCCTTCAACCCATGGATAATGGGATCCAGTGCTGGATTGTCCCTCTGACTGACCTACAAGCAAAGGATATAGGATTGGTTACATCTATCCTGGCATCAGGGAGAACAGTCTCAGTTTAATCTTCTGAAGAGGGAAAAAAAAAAAGATGTTATCTAACAAGTTGCTCAGTTCTCACATTTACAGTGGCTCTTCAACAAATGCCAAAGCTTCATGCCATAGTAAAATAAAGAAGGTTAAATCAAAAGAAAGTGTCCTCTAAATTCATTAAAACTTTAGCCATACTATCTGCCCAGCAAAAATCTGCCCCTAAAAGCAGAGAGCTGATTTTTCTCAATCTACTTCTGCTTTCATAGAGAAAAACTTCTGTGATAAACAGAATTTCTCTCAAATCAGTTCACCCCTTACTGATAGAGGAATAAATCTTATGTTGCCAGTGGAATCAGTGAAGCCGGATCCCTCTCAGCTGTAATGGAGTTGGGCCTTGGCATCTCTTCACTGTTCATATTTTTACATTTATTTAACCTAGTGTCACTTGGACAAGGGAGAGAGAAAAAACCTTTGTGAGAGGATCTAGAAGAAATCTCTGATTTTTGACAACGTAATTGCCTGCACCGCCAGACCAAACCCTGGTATATTGCACTATTTCTTCTATCACCCAGCAATCATCTGTAACCTCTGCAACAGTGAAACCTAGCACCGGAGACAGAAGGGGAAGGCAGGAGGAAGGATTAAACCTACTGAAGTCCACAACTTACAAATTAAGCCCATCACTTCAGCAGTTGTAACACAGCCAGGGAATTTACAACCAATAATGCAATTTTTTTTAACCTTTTGCTTCTTTAGAGCTATTGAAGGGATAACTCTCAATTCCTGTGACCATGGTCCATTTCTAACACACTTCCCAATTTACTTTGAGGAGATAAATACTGGTTTGTTCCTCATTCATGGGGCACATCTTCCTGACATTTTTGACACTGGTCAGTATCAGAAGCCTGAGCAGTGTCGATCATTTCTCGACAGACTGCTCTCCATGGGCACACACACCAACAAAAGCAACAGAGCTCCTCTGGACTCTGCTGCCTGCCCAGTATCTCGATGTCATGAGGAAAACCAGAGTTGGATTCCTTTATGGGCACATGTTAACATACGAGGAAAAGAGCGCAGACAAAAGAAAATATCCCTGACAGAGGACTTTGGCACGAAGTGCAGAACCAGCTTTGAGGGCATGCTGACAAAGGGGACATCACTGACAACAGCACATCCAAAAATGCTTTATTGTAAAAAAAAAAGTCCAAAGTTTTGGTGGTGTGAAGAGCACACTGGAACGCACTGCCCAAGTTTCACAAGCACAAGCACGTTTCTTCTCATCCTTCCTCTCCACGACTAATTAGGAATCCTAGAAACTTCATTATGCTCTTAGCCAACTGCGCTGAAAAAAACCACAACAAACCACCTTTCTTTTCTCTGTTTATTTGGCCTTTGAAGTACTCTGCTGTGTTCAGGACACATTTTTGTGCTCTTGTCTAGAGACAAAACAGTTGGGTTCAGTTTGGTGTTTTAAATGGAAATTGAAGATCCCTTTCTCATCACAGTACTCCAGAACTTCCAACAATCAGGTAGGACAAGATATGCAATAAAATTATGAAAGTAGCAATAGCAGCTTTGAAATATACACAGCTTAGATGTTACTGACAATAATATTATGGGCCCTGAAGGCTGTAAACTCTTTGAAGCATGAACTTTTATATGGCCAAAGGGGTGTCTCTGTACGTTTTGGATGCTGTATAAATAATGATCACAGTACACTGGACCCAATGACCCACTTTGTAGGTTCTGTTTGGCTTCTGGCAAATGAACAGTAAACACTAAAAATGCTGAACTGTTGCAAGACATGCTCCTACATCTTTTTCATTTATTCAGGTTTCTCCAAGCCATAGCTACCACTTAAAACCCAAAGAATCATTAAAAAAACCCCACAATTTAATACAAGACTATAAAAATCCTTGCACTGGGCTTGAAAAAGGTTTTATTTTTTGTTGCTTACGTGTAAATAGTATAGGGTTTGCTTTGTTTCTGTTTCTGGTGACAGCTGCAATCGGTTTGAAGAAAGCAAATGGAAGGAAAGAATCCTAAAGGTTAAAACTCTTCCTTTTGGGATTTTCTGTCAAAGTAGATCAATTCTTAACCTCAGTCTTGGCAGTGCCCCTTTAATGTGAAGTGCTATGTGCCTCTATAGATCCTGCTACACAACCTATTTGACAGTATATTCCGCAAATGTGCTGTGCTCTTCAACAGCATGAAATCAACTGTTGTGTTATTTCTCTGAGACCTGGACAGTAAATGCTCATGGACCTGTAATCATATTTTCTCTGAGGGTATGGGGAGTGGAAATTTTTGTTTCTTTAAAAATCCCATGCAAACTAGTACCACTGGTGGAGATGTCGATTCAGACCTGTACGGGATATTGTCTCATTTTCCCTTGAGATGCTTCTCCCCTTGTCTCCAAATGCTCACACACTGCTCTCCTGCACTCCTCTACAACTGTTTCAGGATCCTGCAAGACCATTAGAAATTTTCTGAAACTTTTCTCATTCTGTGGAACGATTCAGGCTTCGGAGCAAACCTTTCCTTACAACTTTTTTTGCTTCAAGATCTTAAAAGCCACAAACCACCTCAGATTTTCTTCCCCACTGCTCTGTATCATTTTTCTGCCTGTGTTCAGAGGTTTCTGAAACCCAAAATGCCAAGTTCTACTCCTACTGCTGTACGCCTCTGGTTTAACTGGCCTGGAGCTGGTTGAGATCAGAGATTAACTCATACAAGAATCCTGCCTCTGACAACAGCTAATACTTCAAAGAACGGGAGAAAAAAAGGCTGAAGGAAAAAGGGATCTACAATAAGAAGCGTCCTTCTGACCTCTTTTATGATTCCATGTCATGAAGCTTGAGCTTGTAACCTTCTACAAATTGTTTCCATCTTCTTCTGTTATATAACATATATTAGAGCAAAGTGTTTATTAACTTATGAATATATCCCTTAGGAATACAGCAATGAATTCCTCAGATTGACTTTACATGCCACATTTCTCATGATGCCTTGGCTGCAGGGTTAGAGAAGGATCACACATCTGTAACTGGGTCTCAGCACTTGGGCTGCACACAACACATACCTAACAAAGCTGTGGAAAGCTTTTCTTTTCTTGTGAGCTAGAAGCAATGAGCTTCCCTCTCCTTCAAGAGGCCAACACAGAAGAAACATCGAGAATGAGAACTTCCCAAGCACAGGAATTTCAAGCATGAACATAAACCTGCTATGCTGCAGGTCATGAGTGTGCTGCATAGCAAACATTTATAGACAGATGGAAAACCATCCTGAAATTGCCCTAAAATACCCACAGTACCACTATGACAAATGTTTCCTGAACAAGATGATTTTGCTAAAGACTAACACTCTACAGGCCTGCAGTAAACAGTATAAATAATGCTTGCGTGCATAATTTATAATTGAAAAATGCCTGTAATCCTCTTCAGCAGGAATAAATAGGTAACTATCACATCAAGCACAAGGGAAAAATAAACAGAGATACCATTAAGTAGTTACCTGTGCTAACAGAGCACTCACCATAGGGCAAATACAGGAAGAACATGTCATGAGGCAGCAAAATCTCTTTGTTTAGCATACCCTCTGGGTGACCTCAGTACATGATGTACCTGCTGTTCCGAGTAGAATGAATGGCTTGATGTTAATGCAATGAACAAAACAAGTGTTTAAATGTAGGAAAAGGTAATGCACAAGTGACTCCATCCTGCACTCATAAACTAGAGATGTTCTTCAGGTGAAGTCATGGTGGAAATCATTACCCCAGACAGCTTGCATTTACTTACAGCTGCTGCATCTAATGTGGGGACTGAGAGATGATTCATCCCTCAGTGAACAAGGCTGATCAGTCATGAACTCTATTGACAACAGCATTAACACCTTTCAGCAGCACAACCTGATGTCACCTTGCTTTAAAGTGCTATTCCTACAGCTTACCCTTAGTGTCAATAGGGTAGGTGGCAGGCCAAGCACCATATCAGGATAATGTTATTAATAGTCCAAAGAGGAAAGCTCCAGCGAAGGAGCAGAGCAGAAGTGTGAGCAGAGGGCAGACAGCACCACATCTGACCATGGGCACCAGGGTACTACTCTATAGAAAGTCCCTGTGTTACAGCAGTACTAAGTTTAGCATATCCTGATGAGTTAAAAACCAGTTCTCATTATACATCATTCACTGTATCAAGCAGCTGAAGCTCTGTTTAGCTAATTATTTCATAGGCTAAACTCAGAACCTCCTCAAGCCTCTGATATTACAAAATCAGCAGACTTGTAAAGTGTTAAAATTTATACCACATGCTATAGAATTTAAACCATATGGTGGAGTCATATGAGTAATCCATGACCTGTCTTTATGCCGGAAACAGCTGTATAAAGCAGAAAAAAAAAAGAAGCCCCAGGCAAAACTTTTGAGCTTTCAATGCTTATTTCAGGAACAGAAACAAATAAAACCAGGGGAACCCCCAGACACACACTGAGGCAGTTAGAGAAGCCACACAGCAACACCAGATCTTACCTCCAAGACCCCTGCCCAAAGGGTCAGACTCCCCTCATTTCCAATGGCCCTGGGCAGCCTCTCCAAAAGCCAACGTGTCCTCCCACCAACCAACATGAGAAAGGCTGGGGAAAGCACCACAAAACTCTCTAATACTCACTGGTAGCAGTAACCTTGTGAAAAGCCAGTGAGCATTAATAGCTTGACCAGCTCAGGAGTAAAGAATACACTTTCCTTTTTAAAACATGAAATGGATCTGTTGTATTGACGAAAAAGATGTGTGGAAAAAAGAACAGAAGAAACCCCAACTATTTGGGGTGATACAAAATCCAGATTTCTCTTTCACTTTCAGATGAAAAAAAAATTAGCATTTAGACTTATTAAACTATCATAAATTTGCAGCAACTGCTTTCAAGCTCATTAAATGGGTTCACAGACAGTATTGCAAAGCATCTCAAAACAAAGCAGAATGCCATAGTCAGTGATATTGAAAGGCAAAATGACACACTTTTTTGCAAGTCAGAGGAGAATGAATGGCAACAATTTTGTGATACAGTACCTGAGCCTTTTCCCTCCAAATAGTGATATGATTTAGTTTTCTCTCCCACTGCAACATCTGGCCCTTGACTTGAAAACGAAATCTTCAATCTATCAAGACTTACCCATCTGCTAAGTAAAAAGGCCAAGACAATCTGCATGCCTTGAATTTGATACAGCCAGCTGCTCCCAGAGTGCTGTGGCATTAACATCCAGAGACCATCCTCTTCTGCTGTAAAGGATGGTGTCTGAAAAGGATGAATGACTACATACTTAACCGTGGCATCTGAAGCCAGTGACAATGGCTGACACAGAGAGGTGCCAATGTGTCAAATTCTACCTTCAATTACAGCGGTGAAAGTCAGAGGTAATATTCCCCTGACCACATGCCTTCAGCTCCCATTCAGCCTGCAGTTGGTATCAACAGCTCACCAGTCAAGTAATCAAGCCTCCAAACGCTCTGAACAAACAACCAAGAAGAAAATGAAAACTGTTGTAAATTAACTAGGTTGCAGAGATTAAATTGTCCTGGAGGGTTTCAGGACAATCAACACGGTTAAACAATTTCTTCTCTTATCAGCTCTGTACTGCTGGGCAGGTGCCAGTCCTCAATCCCTATGGAAAGGACTTGATTTTCACTGTTTTAGAGCAGGAATGAGAAGAATCCCATTAACGTGAACATTTTGCCACACAATATGTATGCTAACATTACAGCAACAGATTTCGAAGAATCCAAGATAATCACAGTCCAAAAAAGCATACTTCTCTCAGCAAAGGGAAAGTACGTGGCATATTTCTTGTGAAACTCTTCAAATTCATGTACTTGGGGCCAAATTATTTTAGAGCTATCTAAAAGCTCGGGTAGGTCCTACTCCTAATCCTTGTGAACGATGATGCTTTAACTGTGCATCAGTCTGCAGCACTGAGAAAGGCTACACATCCTGGCTTTGTGGTATGCATCCTTCAGCTCTACACAAAGTTCATTGTCTCAGCTCGCCCTCCTCTCCCTTTTGAAGTTCACATTGCAAAAGCTGGCTGTGGATAAATGCTTCTTAAATGTTTCTGAACAAAAGGAAGTGAAAGATTTCAGCCAGATCTGGAATGCGGATTAACAGATAGGAAAAGTTTACATACGCTTTGCTTTGTAATACAGCAAAATATGTTTATTTGTACCTTTTCAGGAGAACACTGGCTAATACCACAGCTCACTGAGCTATCTGTGAAGGCAAAAAAATGCCTACAGAGCTCCTAATACAGTGATAAGCCTAGGTTTGGTGCTCTTTTAAGTTTTTCACCTTCACAAGCACTAAATGATCCAAGAATGATATATTCTGCTCCTCCACAGATGATATTTTCTTCCATCTCCCCCATACATGCTATAATTGCACATCTCCCTTATGAACTGATGCAAAAGGACAAATCTGGCCAAGAGCCTGCAGCCTGACAAGGGTAAGCTGGGAGACAGAAAGCATTTGCTGTGTAATGAATGGACTGCTCAAAGTAAGTATCCTGCAGAATATGTTTGTAAGGGAAAACAAGAAATGGAAACAGCCCCCTTATTAGTTCAAGTTGCTGCTCATGTGTAAGATCAGAGAGAATAACAGGTACCCAGGCAAAATGTGACACCGAATCTTATGCTGGCACATGTGCTATTTCACACGGACACAGCCATGACCTTCGATTTTTCTAACAATGTGCATTAGAGCTGAGCTCATCTTTGCCTACGGCAACTGGTTTCAGGTTCAGTGATTTGAAGGCAAATTCTGTGGAGTTAAATCCTGGTTTTGGCCTTCAAGTGTTAATAATCCTGCTATGAATAAAAACACACTGAAGTCACAGAGGTGCATTACACTGGCGGGTGTGTTCCTACATGTCTCATTCACTGTGTTGTTTGAAGAGAGGGGAAAAAGAAGATAATGAGCCTTCCCATTATTATTTTAAATAGAGTAATGGGTGCGCATTGATCCTTCTAGCTAATTCCACTTTGAATAATACATCATTCTGACTGAAAGCTTGCTAGTGATGTATTAACTTCATACTTCATCACAACTTTGGAGGGTATCTACAGTGAGATATTAACTAGCAGTGCCAAAGAGGAAGCTGCCCTTTCTCCTTTATTTTTATTTTTCAAGTCCAAAATGGTTTTAAAAGCCATTGAGCTGACTTTGGGGTCAGGTGTTCTGGCTGCCCCATAACTTTGGTGTAGTGCAATGCAGCTGCTTGCAACCACAGCTCTTCTCAGCCATAACTCACCCTCTGTCGCTTTGTACCTGCTGCTTCTAGACCCAGGCTAGTCACAGACAACTTGGGACAAGGACAGGACAAGCTTGGTCATAGATCAGAAACTGCCACATTCACTATGCCCCATAGGTATGCTTGAAAATGCAAGCACAGTCACTCTTACACAAAAGGTTGGCTGAAATTATCAGTGCCATAAAAGAGCAGAGAGACAGCATGGGCTACCTCAGAACGTGTAACAGAATCTGCTCTAGAGAGACTGTCTCAAAGAAACCACAAGCATGAAACTCAGGTACAGTTAAGTAGTGCTCAGTAACTCAGCTCAGAGTACGCTGTGTTTGTGAAACTGAGCTTATTTGTTGGCAGACAGAAACATTGATCCTGTATTGTAGACACGCTGGCAGCTGACAGATCATCCCTACAGGCTGAGGAAGACTTTGCAGCCCCCCCTCTGCAGCATTACCCCCATTCACTTTAAGATTTGTAATCTCCATGACAGTAAGAATCAGCCAGCAATGTATTTTCCTTTCTTCTTGTAAGCCACTTATTTGCCCAGACTTTGACTTGCTCAATTGAAAAAGTAGGTATTAATTTCCCCAAAGCATCCTTGTACTTCAAAAGCATGATGGAGCCAATTCACTGCAAGTGAACAGCACATTCAATTAACAAATTATTGAAAGATCTTAATATGCATATATCTGAGGCAAAACGAAAGATAGCTGCAGCCCAAAACCACAGTCTCATTAGTAACGAGAGAATATCTAAGATACAAAGCCCTGTGAAAGACAAGAGAATGTGACTGCAACACAGAGGAGAGACTGCTTCAGTGGCAGATTCTCAAAGCTGGGAGAGCTTGATTGATAGACTTTACCATCTGCAGCTGCGCAAGAAAAGGCTGGAGTAGCTGCAAGTTTATTTAAAGCAATTTTGGTGCACTGAGCCTACTTGCTCTCCTTTGAGGAAATAATGTGATTTCTTCATAGAGCATGTAGTCTACTTATTTAAACAGCAGTGTGCAAGATCTCTCAATCCTACCAGCAGTTCAGCTGGAAAAATGACACACCAGGGGGTAACATTTTATCAGGATAGAGGCTATTTCATAAAAACTGCCATCAGTTCTAAACTGTTCTCACCATTTCAGTTTAAGGAAAAAAAAAAAAAAAAAACAAACAACCCAGAAAAAAGGAATTGGGTTTCTTTTACAGTTTCTCCAATCTGCTCAATTTATGGGAGTTTTTAGGTAAAAATAACCATTTTGACCTAAGTAGGGAGGAAAATGAAATGGTGCAATGAAAAAAACTGTAAAGAGCATTGCATCCAGATCATCCTCAGCACCCACTCTTTGATATACAGCTTTGCACGTCTGGAGAGGCTAAACTGAAAACTGTGAAACCAAGAATGGCAGTTAGCTTGCCTTTTCTCCTGTTCCTGGCCTGAATTTGGTGAAGACATGTGAAACTGAGGAAATGGTATTTTCAGCTTTTTTTTTTTAATAGAACAATTAATTTTGGTGGCTAAACAAGAAATCGTGCTGGACAAAGTGCAAAGGGTGGAAGGGAATGGCACAAATGGGCATCTGGAGCCCCAGTGTTTTGCAGGGGGTTGTAATTTAATTGCTCCAGCTAAGCTCATCTAGGATGCAGCGGAGATTTCCAGCCTTTTCCCTCTCTTCCAGCCAAGGCAAAGGATTTTGGTGAGAGAGGTCACAACAATCATCCCTTTAAGAAAAAGAGTCTTTCTGCTTCCCAACATCTTTCATTCTGCATGAAAGTCCTTCGTTTTTAATCTCCCAGCACTGCCCTCAGCTTACTTTCCAACAGCCGCGGCTCCCTCCAGCCTGCCGGATGACTCAAGCGGCATCTATGAGTCACAGACACAAAGGATGCAGAAATGTCAATTAAATTACACAGCCACTTCCCATTGACAACCACACCTCAGTTCACAATTAAATTACAAATCCAGTGAAAACAAATTGGTTTAGAGCATATTTTGTTTTAATCTGCTTTGAAACATCAAGATCCAACAGTTTTCTTGCTATTCCCTCTACCTCATTTTTTAAGGTGCTAACTGACCTACTGAAACTGCTGCAGGAATTATTTCTACAGCAAATTCCCCATGGGAAGGGAGGACTATCAGGCATCTTTGCAGTACAAGAACCCAGTGGTGTATCATTAATAGCTTCCTGGCACAAGAGGACAAGTCTGCCAACTATGATACATTTTTGTATTTCTCTTTCAAGCACGTTCTTCCATTTTTATTTCTCATCTCTAAATTTTCAGTGTCATTTAAGTTCTTGCAGATGTCTGCAGCTTTGCAAAATGGTATGAACTTGCACAGTTCAGTGCTCGCAGTACCTAAGGCAGAAAGCACTGGCTAATCCTCAGAGTTTCCTCACTTCTGCCTCTGCTCTCATTTCTGAGCTGCCTCCCTCTTCCATCACCCACCCACCACATCCTCCTCATTCTCTCTCCCACCCAGGGAGCTGTTTCTGTCTCCTCCAATGTTACAGCATCCTGTCTTCCCAAAACGTACCACATACGCCCTTGTGCACCTTTGCGTGATGCTGCCACTTCCTCCTCTCTACCCACTGCCTCCTGCCTCACCAAGAAAGTCCCCGTGCCCTTCCAACCTGAACTGGACATGCTTCAAGGAGACGGGAAAAAGAAGCAGCCTTGGCTACTGAGGGTGGCAAGTAGGCTCATTCAGGGGAAACTTGGATGCCAGCACATAGGCTACCAGGGATGCCATAGTTAGTGGGCATTTTAATGTGAGGTGTCCTGCCCATGGCAGGGGGGCTGGAAATAGATGGTCTTAAGGTCCTTTCTAACCCTAACTATTCTATGATTCTATGAAGTGCAGTGTTCTAAGAGCTGCATCCTTGAGCCAGGGAGGGTACCAGCCGCGGGGCAGTCACAGCAGTGAAGAAGCAGGTGAGATGAGGCAGCCCTCATCTCCATCTCCTTCAAGCCACTGAATTGAGAGTGGCAGGATGTGGCCTGCAATTTTCTTCTCAGCTGCTTCTAACCTACTCAAGTTCCTCCAGTCACAAAAGTACAGCGCAAAATCACCCTATTTCACCTGGTTTAACACTACATACAAGAGTGAGGCTCATATGTCAAGCTGTTTATTTTTCACTTGGTAAGAATGACCCAACAACTCAGTTCCTTACAAAAACATTTCAACAAGTATCATGGCTTGTGTTTAGAGAAAATGGGGAAATTATTGTGCAGGAAAAAAGCTCTTAGAACACAAGTGCATTAAAAGCCTGGGAAACATTCAGTTTGTGGCAGCAGCTTCTTCCTCTTGAAATACAAAGAAATACAAAAAACTAACATGACAGGTATTCTTGTTTCAAGATGTTCTATGTTTCAGCAGTGGCAAAGTGAACACTATTCAATCACTACATGTAGTTGATAGTCTTAAAGCCACAGAACTACTCAGGATGCTCTAGCCTTCATGGCTCTGCTCCACAGGCTTCTTAGAGCTTTTTGGTGCTCCTCTGGAGCATGACCCATCTATGGAGGGGGTTTTCAAGCTCTGTGTCTGTTCAGTAAGCCCTCCTCCTACACAGGATATAACTTCAAAACTGAGAGAATCTAAAAATCTCAGTGAAGGTACAAAAGAAGAAATAAAATGCAACTGAACAGGATTTAAAACAAAACTTAAAACATCGTTAGAACAAAAAGTGCTCTTTGAACAAGTCTAGTCTGACCCAGAGCAGTGAAAATGCTTCCTGCAGGTGGGTATACACAGGAATGCTCTCAGGAAGAGTCTCTCACCTCCTCTCCTCCCTCACACACTCTCAATGCGCTTGCCAGAGAATCCGCCTGTTAATCTGAGATGTTTGCTTCCTTCTTTTTTACTTCTTCTCACACCCCACTGCTTTAAATCCTGGGAGTCCACAGACCATGTAACTGGTTGTGACGCCACTACCAATGCTGTAGCCAGCCCGCCTCACCACCAAGGTAGCTAGCACATACTTTGCCAATACCCCACTTTTGGTACCCACCTGTTGAAAAGTTTTTTATCTCTCTTAAAAAAGTTTCTTATCTGAAAACCTGACAGGCTGCAACAGCCCTTTGACGTCATCACCCTCATACAACCACCTGTGACTGACACTACAACCTGCATTAGGGTTTTCAATGCCAAAAGCTTGAGCTGGTATAGAGCAAGCTAAAAAGCCAATGCTCTGTAAGGCAGCCCTCAGAGGGCTGGCACAGAGGGACATATTCACTGCCAGGTTGCACAGGCAATTCTCCCCAAAATGCCTGAAACCCAGCAGTGTTTGAATTACAACCCAGCTGTAACATGCACATGAGGAGCACTGCACTGATGGCTGCTGTGAGGATGAGAGGTGCTCCAGAGCTTGAAAGCTTGATGACATAGCATTCCAAATTCTTTGCAGACTGGCCATTGACCCCTTCACACTGGTAGGGCACACTCTGTCTGCACACAAATTTAAGAAGGGCAGAAAACATTTTAACGTATGGCATAAGAAAGACATAAAAAACCCTTCTATTTTTAGAGGTAAGACCTTATACGCCTCAGATGAAATGCCAGTAGTAATGAAGGAAGAGGATACTTCCTGAAAGATAGGTATAGGTTGGGCACTTGTAACATAAATGCAGCATTAAAAAATACTGCTTCTGACACAAGAATAGCTGACAGAGATAATCTCCATAGCTCAGTATGAATTTATATAGCCTTTCAGCAGCTCTATTTAGACAGGTGTGGCAGCAGCCACCTGTACTGCATGCACACCCCAAGGTTCTCTAAACCCAAGTGCCCATATGGCCCTATAGCACATGGAGGTGGTGTCACCAGAGTCAAAAATGATGGGTGTTTCCACCCACAACACAAGGATCATTGAACAGTTCTACAGAGAACGGTTTAAAAGCCAGCTTTACTTCTTGGCCTTTAATTCCCTGCCCAACTTATGAGAGCAGACAAGTCTAGCCATAAGGTGGGATGGGCCGTTGTGATTAGAGAAAGTAAGCTTATTAGCTGAAAGATAAAACTCTGTAGATAGCTGGAATAGCAGAAGGCAACAGTTTGCTTAGCCATATCACTGGTAATGAGTTGGCAAAAGGAGAGCATTCCAAAACATTAACCTAAAGCTTAATTTGACTGGTATGCACTTGGGGAGAGTATTTAACAAAACTGGTTCACCCAAGATGAGGAACTATCTGTCTGCTTATGTCTTATACAAAATGCAGCAGGATATAAAAGCCTGTGTTTTTAGCAGTTGAGAATACAAAATGCGGGGAAGAAAAAAAACCCTTTGAGAAGTGATTGATGTAGTCTAATCATGTTTCACACAAGAGCATTTCAAATTACGTTGGATGTTTTTATAGGCTCTAGATATGATAAAGAATGTTTGCCAGGTGGGAAGGTAGGCAGAGGGGAGGAAGGAGTAAGAAAATAGTTTTATGGTGACTGCTTCTAATACACAGCCATGTGCATAATGCCACACAAACCACAGATAAATTAATAATAAGAAATAATCACTAGCTTAACAGTTTGGATTAGGAAGCTTTGCTTTCTAATCAGTGCTCACCCATATAGCTGTCTTAAATATTGACCTGGTCGAATGATCCTGAGAGAGAGTTAGTATCAAAAGGGGTGATTCAATTTAATCATCCTGATTCCTGCATAGCATGATCCTATTGCTTCAACACCCCAGAAAACAGTAACTTAAGTGAAGCTTACAGATAACCTAATATATTTACAGCCTTAAAATGAGATACACTAAAAAAATATACTGAGATCTGAAGTTAATCTCTTTTAGCAATATTCTTGCAGCAAGTAAAGATGAATTTTATGCTGAAAAAGAAATCCATTTTATCATGAGCAAGACTGAGCTTTCTAATAACCAAACTACTTTCTAATGTGGTACATCACTTTAGTCATAAAGAACAGCTTGCCAAATCTCCAGTTAGGCTTCATTTGATACAGTACAGATGTTGCAAACCCAATACCTCCTTTCAGAAAGTCTATTTACTCTTGATAATTACTACATGAGGATGCATTTTTGATGCACGGAAATGGCATGGTTACAGTCAGCACCTAAATACTTTTCTGATTGTATCAGCCAGGCAGCTTTTCCTTGGCCTTTCCATGTGCCCAGAGCTGGGAAACACCACAAGCTCATAGGAAAAATCCTGCTCCATCTTGCAAGCCTCTGAAAACTCACTGTTCAGAAGTGCTGTGAACAGATTTAAGTAATCTTTGTCTAACAGATATTTCAATTTTCTGCATAGGATAAGACGGCAATTGGCATTCTTAGCTCATATCTATCTCTAGTAAAGCTTAATGTGCATAAAAACACATCCCAGATTCTTTGCTCGTTTTGTTTTACTTCGTTTTCTTCGAGCGCATGTGAACATAAAACAAAGGGAGGTTTAATATCACTTGAACTGGGACCATTTAGCTCATTTCAGACCCATCCCCTCAGCTGGATTAGTGAACTTCTCAGTTAATCTCAGATGTAGAACATACATCTGAAAGCTACTAAAATCACGCTGTAAAAGGGTTCCCAAGTTTACAGACCTGTATCCCTACCCTAATAACTAGAAGATTCCTGATTTAGATTCACAGGAGGTAAAACATCAGATACAGGGATTGCTCTGGGCAAGCCACCATCTTGGCTGCAGAATTATTTTGGGGGTGATATGCCATCAGTATTATCAGTTAAAGCCATGAGCCGTACATATAAATATCTACCTCTGCACAAATACATAAAGAAAGGGTCCAGACTAGACTCGGATCTACCTCTATTGTCTTTCTTTGACCTCTGGAAAGAAAATCACCAGTTTGGAAACCCCTGGATAATTATCTCTCCCATTGTCCTGCAGGACAGAAACTACAGATGAGAAAAACCAGAAACAACTTGACCCTCCGTCAGTAACCTGTAACACTGGATTTACAGTGGTTTAGGGCAGTTTATAATCAAATTACTGAGGGATATCTTCCTGCATGCTTGCTCTGCATCATGTGCAATGTTCAGGAATTAGACAAGAAACCACATGCATATCATTGATAATTACTGGGGTGGTGCTTCCATGGACACACCAACCTGACATGAACCCATGCTGTCCCCAGCAGGATCAGGCAGTACCCTCTGCTCTCAAACGCTCCTCTTCCCTTCCTTGCATGCTTCCATGCTTTCCCATCACATGTGATCTGGGAAAAACATACTGATACTTCAGCTGGACCTGTTGTGTGACTTGGCGGATGAGGTGGGCAGTGCAGGCAAATGCAGAAATAGGATGACTGTACCCACCTCACTGCACAAAAGTGACATGTTCCATTTATTTGTACAACGTGAGCCCTAAGCAATTCTTACATCTTGCAGTAACCTACTAACGAAAGGAGATTTTGTGAATGGGGTATGTGGATAAACACTTCAAACAAATACATCAATTACTCATAGTCAGAATACTTTTCCTACCTTAGGGATCAAGCTGAAACGAGACTAAAGAATTATGTTTTATTTGTATTAAAAATGTATTAGCTGCTGTCTGAGAAGGTTTTCTAGAACATTTGGTATGCTACCCAGGAAATTCTGTCTGAAGCTTGAATTGTTTATTATTGCCAATACTAGGAGAAACTTGGCACTGTTGTATCTTGGAAATACAGTAATAATTCTTCAGGCAGAACAGCTTAAATTTAATAAGAATAACTTTTTAATCTGAGCCAGATCTAAAGGCAAAGGTAGCCCCAATTTTACCCATCTATTTTATACATTCAGACTTTACAGCCAATCTCTCTTTTATGGCACAAAGTGAAACTAGGCAATCATTTATGAACAGACTCTGCGCTCATCCTAACTTAAAATGTGCCATAACACTAACTGGTAACCAGAGACATATGAAGCCTCTACCATTTCATAGAAGATAGAGAGGCCAAAAACAAGTGTAATTTTTCTAAGGTGTGCACAAATCCTGCACAAAATCCTGTGCAAAATCCTGCAGAACCGGGCAGTGTGTGACCTAGAGAGCTGGAGTTTCCTAAGATTTAGATTTCTCCCTGTGTGTACAATGAAAGTAAACCGCATGTAATATGTTTGATAAGTCCCTCCAGGTTCGAGGCCTGGATGGCTACAGAGGATGGCTTTTGCAGAAAGAGAAATTGAATTAGATTTAAAGAAAGGTAGGCAGACAGGCATTAAAAAGTCATCTCCCTGGAATCCAGGCTGGATGTTCAACAACAGGGACAAAACAGGGACTTATCAAAGGCAGCTGCTGCATTTGGGAGAAAGGAAAGGAGATGAATGTACAGCTTTACTTCTCCTTTGTAAAGAAGACCACATCTAGCAAAAGTCTCTGAAGACTTGAGTAGCAAAAAATAGATGCTTTACTTCCAGCTTCTCTCACTCTCTTTTTCCTAACAATAAAGGTCAAGTCAAAATGCACCAGATTTGGACCATGAAAGAAAGAAGGGATGAACCAATCGTTACTATCACAGAGAGGAGAAAAGGTACTTGCAGCACAGAAAACAAGCCATATTCAGTGGCTTCTCAATGCTCAAAGACACAAAGACAGACTCTACTAGGGGCTGTTGTCCCTTCTCTAAAGCAGACAACTGGTGAGTGACAGGAGCCCATATGAGGGCTGGAGGTCCCTCCACTTTGACCTAGCTCTTAAGGCATCCAGCTCTTGGTCTGCTTTGTGGTGTCTGATAAAGTGACAAAGTGATGTAACAACAAAGCACAGCAGAGGAAAATGCAGAAAGCATTACTGTAGTTAGGGAACTAATTTGTTTTTTAGTCTAATGGTTATAATCGGCAGACTTCCTGAGTATCAATCTTCCTAAACCACACAGAAGGTGAGATTACACATTGAGAACTCTAAGTTTTACATGTAAGACATTTAAAGTGTCATTGTCAGGAGACTGCCAATGAAAACTCCACAAGATCTTTTTCTACCAATTTAAAGATTTTTATGTATATAAAAGTGGTTTTGGTGTTGGGGGGTGTTGTTTGGTTTGTTGGGGATTTTTTGTGTTTATTTCGTTAAAGACAAGATATTTTTAAATCACAGAGAAGTAAATTACTGTGTTTAAGATGCTGACACCCAGCACTATAAACATTCCTAAACTGATTCCACTTTTGTACACCAAGGGTGAGAAGGAAAGGGACACAAAAGAATACACAAATGCTCATCAAGTTCTAAGGGCAAGTTATTCCAATAAAACCACTAAAATATAAGGGGCCAATAATGGGAATTAAGGCTAACAAATTGGCATGCAATTTAATAAAGTAAGTTAATAACGATATCTCACTTGGGATTAATCACAATACATTAATCAATTGAGAAGCATTGGGAAAGCAAAAAAAGCTGTAAGTCAGTTTACGGTTTACAATGCTGTTAAGACAGTGATCCTGACATTCAAACGATCATTAAACTAGAAGAGCACAGTTAGGGTGCAACATGCACAACCAGCTCTCATTAACGGTTACGATATATAGCTCAAGATATTGAGAAGAGACCCCATAAAACATACAGAGTGCTTTCTACTTTTGTCACGTTGCCAAACTTTGGAGTCCAAGTTCTCTCAATGGCAAGAAAGTTTACAGTTCCTTCCTAGCATCAATAATTGTGAGGTTTCCATTAAATAAACTGAAGCCAGGACTGTCATTTATCGAAGCAAAAATCACTCGATAACCCATCACCATTGTTAGTCACCCTCCTTTGCGACTGCATCCAACCAGAGAATTGACAGTACCAGTCATGAGTTATGATCTCAGACTTCACAGTTAAGAAAGCATTTATAGTGCATTTTTACCTTTAATTAGTTTTTTCAGGCACTTTGGAAGTTCATTTCTCTAGCCAGATCTGAGGTTAAAACCAAAATAAAAGCCAAAGACTCTGTATTCTGGTATTTCGCTCTGCACTGTAAAACGAACTGCATGGCACCACTTTCTGTACAGCCCACCTCCTTCAAAACTTAACCTAACAGAAAGGCTTTAATTGAAAGTATTGCATTTTGGAAGCCATCTCACAAAACCAGGCTTCCTTCTCCTCTACTATGGGAAAATGTCATGAGCAAGTTCACAGAGCTGAAGAGAAGAAGGAAAAAGGAAGATGACTGCTTGGGCACTGAAGAAGATAAGTGCACATAAGGCAGATTATTCTTCTACACTGTACAATCAGCCTGTGGATAGAAAAGTTTCAACACAGCAGGTTGCAGCCATCATGATCTAGAGACTGCAAATGCCTCTTGGCAGAACACAGGCAAGCAGAAGCAGAATGATGTGTTTGCTTCCAAGAACAATCTGTTTCAGCCGCCCTGTCAGTCTGTCTGCCTTCAAATCCAGCCCCCCTTTCGCTCACACATTTGTACCTCATTCCGCCAAGCACACTTGCTCAGGATGTTCAGGCTGCTGTGTGAACACCTCTGCTCTTAGCAGTCCTAGAGTTAGCCATGTGGGCTCATCTTATGGATGAGCCATGACAGATGTGCAGCCATAAATAAGAAAGCCCAAACCCTGCACATTAAGAGAAACTTTGCTCATGTTTGTATGGGATTTGAAATGAAGGATTACCATGAACCCAGGCTTTGCACACTGACCCAGCAGCAAAGCTGTCTATCAGCGCTGTTGTCCATGGACAGAAAACGTGGAGTACTGAAGATTATCAGGTAAGAAAACCCTCTCACAAGTGAAAAGGTCAGTGTTTCTTCAGTGCAGTTCAGCTCACTATCAAAGCCTGTAAGTGATCATCACGAGAGATGTACATCACTGGGCTTACAGACCCAACCCCTTCCACCTCCTTGTGCTCCCTAAAGCACTTGTAACTTCTGTTCAGTGATGTCCCAGGGCTCACGTCACCACTCTGCCTCTTCCCCACCTGCTGCAAGCAATGATGTTCAACAACGGGATGCAGCTCCGCCCACCTCACCACAGCATCTCCCCTTACAGACAAAAAACTTTTGAAGGTTCACTATCAAACTCTGGATTTCACCAGGAATTGTTCGTTTGGTTCTCTCAAGAGTCAGCCTACTCATTTTGTACAAAGGATGAAGAACTCTATTACAAGGAACCTTTATTTTTAAAATGTCCCTGTTGCAAA
The DNA here is from genome assembly GCA_032466535.1 of Forpus xanthops. Taxonomy (NCBI): domain Eukaryota; kingdom Metazoa; phylum Chordata; class Aves; order Psittaciformes; family Psittacidae; genus Forpus; species Forpus xanthops. Next base: position 10,289 of record JASSUY010009838.1, on the reverse strand, counting down.
CAGCAGTTTTACTATTAGACACCTGAAACATGGACAATCTGGGCAAAAGGTATGGATCAGTAAATTTAAAGTCTCAATAAGCACCAAAATTGAAACTGGAGAGATACATATAGAGATATATAGACATACATATTTTCTTTTACTCACAGAGCTATTCCCCATCTGTTCTCCCCTTTCTTTCTTCTTTTACATAAAATATTCAAAAATATTCATATTTCCCAAAGAAACTTTCAACAGAATTTGAAATAAAAATCTGAATTTTGGGCTTAGTTAAAAAATTATTTTTGTTTTCTTTAATGGAACAGTAGAATATATTTTTTAAAAATAGACACGTCCCATGAATTTCTGTCTTCTACTCAAACCCAACTTCCAATCAAAAGGGTTTCAGTGCAAGTTATTTGGTCAGCATGAATACCTGATGTTAGGCACACATGTTCTGGCTAAAGCAACCATCTCTGAAGGCTGCTTAGTGCCATTCACATACTGAACTCTAATCTAATAGACTTTAAGAAGCTCTCATAATTATCTATTTAAATCCTCCATGATGCAAAATCACTTTTGTCTTTTGATAGTTTTATCCCCATTTATATACTGGAAAAACAGGAGAATCATTTTCTGCTCCAGAGATGTTCTGCATTATTACATGTCATTACATGTGTTGTACAAGCTATTTCTCAGGAAGGTGTACTCTCAGTGCTGTACTGACCATATCTACCTACACCTACTTACTCATCTTTGTGTGTCAGGGTACTCTGTACCTCTATAGTATTTTTCAACTATGTAAGGGCCCTGGTACTGCTTTTATTAGTAACAGTTTGTATTCTGCTACATGGAGACAAGTACATATACAAATACTTTGACAATTTTCAATTATACTTTCCAAAGGCACTGAATAAGCTTTAGCCTGCATTTTCATGTTATGAAGATAATAAAAAATACCTATACTAATTCCTAAATAATACTGGTAATCAATAATAATAGTTTTATTATTCAGAAGTTACTATTACTAAAACACCATGGGTTCTAATGTAACCATTAAAAGAATTAATACTGTAATTTAATTTTAAGGTCTTTACATGTATCTGAACTCTATTAAAAAAAATTAAAAACCTCTCAATGACTCTGGATGATGCCCTGCATGTTAATGATGCTACATGTTATCTGAACTACTGCAAATCACCTTTGAGATATTGCCTAAACACTGAAGTGCTGATGATGCTTCATGTAGATGGATATGATGTTTCAGGAAAAGTGTACATCTTCCTCTCCATTCTCATTTTCAAATCAAAAAGCATTATATTAAGGGAGAAGTGGAATTAGGGAATTGCCAGGAATTGAGGCAAGGCCATGGGAACTCGGACTCCTATCAGATACTGTTTTCACAACAGCTACTATATTTAAAGCATGTATTCACTGGTTATGATGGCAAACACATGAAACAGTTGATGAAAGGGAAGAAGAGGGAAGAAAAAGGCTTCTAGGGAAGTCAAAAGCTGAATTCTGTTATTTGAGAAAAATACATGAAAAGAAGCATATTTGTACCAAATATTCAATGGCTTTGATGGTGTTCCACCAATTTATTCTGTTTAGCTCATTTAGGTTACTGTGAAAATTGAATTATTGATCACCTTCTTGAAGCATACCAATCTTACAAAAAAAGCAAGGCCACAATTATTGTCTTAACGAAGAACAAGTCTTTGTGTATATGAGTTAGTAGTAAATATAAAGACTTTTACACACATATAACACATGCATAGATCTAAAAGTTAAAAGTATTTTTTTCAGTACTCTTAAAAAAAATAGTATTGGAAAATTACATTAAGAATGGCATCCCAGTAAAAGACCTGTAAGCCCCTTGCTTTTTATTCCATGTACCTCTGAAATTACTGCTAGTTGCATATTTGCTGCCAAGTACCTAATTACTTGTAAAAATCGAGCCCTGCACTCCTGAAGCTCTTGAGTGATGGAGATGCCGACATCACTCATCATTATGAAGATAATTTTAATGATGAAAGCATTGCTTAAAGTTATTTTAAAATTCATTTTTACTTTAACTTCTTCAGAGATGATTTGTTTGAGTACCTGTGATGCAGTAACTAATCACTGATGGCTTTCTTTGCAAATAATAAAATAGATTTATATGCCCTCCGTGTAGGAACAAGAATTCCATCACCTCCTCCTGAATTTCTGAACTATCGAATATTTGATGAGTGCTTAGGGAATCAGTATTGTAATCAAGCAATGAAATAATCTCTGCCCTAATGAATCTACTGCAGGCCCAAAAGATGAATATTTCAAATGCAAAAGCAATATGTTTGTTTTGAACACATTTAAGTTTGGCTTTAATAAAGCAAGTAGTAAAGTGTGCAATGAATTAAATTATTAGATGGTTAAAACAGAGGCATGCAATATGTCTGAATGCATTTAATATAAGTAAGTACTCATTTTGAATGTGACTTGCAAATATGTACTACATGTATGTATACGAACAGATGACTCAGGAACCAGCGTGAGATCTGTGCCTGTCCTTCCACTCCCAGTTTACTCCAAAACTGGCTCAGCCTTACAAGGCCTAGAGTCAGAAAATCATTAAGTACAAGCTGAATGTTATGAGGGCTGAAATTAAGCATGTGCACCAACTATTCAAGTTAGGATCATTTAAACTGAGAGTGAAGTGCCACATTGGGCTGGGACCTGGCACATGTTTCAGCAGCTTTACAGGCAACTTTTAAAGGTCCACAACACAGTGAAGCCTTGCAGACAAGTCTCATCGCTGCAGCGTTACTACTTTTGCAAATCCAGAAGCCTTTACTGCAGACCATGAGGATACTGTTGGATATATGAAGTTAAACACCTTCCATTAGTACTAGTTACACTAGAAACACCAAGTAACTCCTGTAACTGACAGGAATGGTCATATTGTTTTCTCCTGAGAAACTTGCCAGAGAGCAAAGAGAAATCACTGGCATATTCTCATTTGTCTCCAAAAGATTTGGATTTCTGCTAAAATAAAAAATGATCTTTCCTTACCAACAAAGAAGCAAGATCTCTTTGATTCCCACTGCTGTTTAATACTCTGATCCCTTCTCCCTCTTGAAACATACTGACTTTTTCCCACAGATGTTCCCACTTTCAGAAAAAAGACCTTTTTTCCCCACTGATTTCCCCATCCCCAATGGGCTTTAACAATCATTATATGCACCACCAGCAGGCTAGAGTTCCCTTTTCCCCTTTTCAGCTTGTTCCACCTGAACAGCTTTTACAACAATTTGAACTAAAAGATCAGAGGTTCCTGAATCACTTTACTCCTGTATAACAGTCACTGAGGCTCAATAAGGATGAGAGAAGTTCTTGAAGGAAACACCATGGCATGGTGCAAGGTTTTGTTTGTGTGCTATTTGGCTTTTGCACAGTCAGGTACTTCATTCTGCCCCAAATACATAGCTACAGAACAAAAGCCTGCAGGAATTTTCAGCAGAGCTAAATTGTCTGTCAGTTTGTTATTTGCTGCATCTCCCTGTAGGCAAAATAGTCCCCAGCACACAGTCTGGTTTGGGTTGGAAGGCACCTTAAAGCTTGCCCAGATCCAACCCCAGGGACACCTTCTACAAGAGCAGGTTGCTCCAAGCTCTGCTCAACCTGGCCTTGAACACTGCCAGGGATGGGGCAGTCACAACTTCTCTGGGCACACTGTGCCTCAGCACCCTCACAGGAAAGTTTCTTTGTAATATCTAATCTAAATTTCCCCTCTGTCAGTTCAAAGCTATTCCCCCTTTTCCTATCACTATCTGCCCAGATTTCTTGTCAGCCCCTTTATGAATTGGAAGTCTGATGCTTGAAATGATGCTAGGGTCAGAATGGGGACCAAGTAGTAAGGTGACCCTTTCCCTGAACATACCTATTCAATGCACGACTTGTATTCCAATGCAAGAAACACCTTTCAAGGCCCAGTTAGAGATTTCAGGCCACTGCATTTCATTTGCAAATCGGGAGTACCTGCTATAAAGTCTCCACAGTGCTATTTTATGTGAGATCCTCTGACTGTCTACCCACAATGAAATAGAGATGAACAATTACAGCAGTTTATATATACAAGAATTGTTTCCTGATTTAAACTATTAATTTTTGTCAGGTCAACTGACCTGCTGCATGCAAACAGAAATAGAATTTATCAATAGAGTTTACAATGAAGGCAATGAGAAAAGCATGATTTAATTAGCAATTACAAAAAAGTACCAAGTGCTTCAATTATCTAGCTTTAGAACCAATATACTTCACCTGGAAATTGCCCCTGAAACAGTGAATTCAATAAGGAAAATTCTTATAGAGTCCAAGTTAAATTATTTAAAAAGGAGGAAAGAGGGTTCTTAATTATTTAATGTTTCACCAGTAATTACACAGCTCAGTATAATGATCACGCACTGGAGAACCTGATTTTCAAAGGAACATTTGTGAACATCAGTCAAACAATAAACAGCCACCAGACTATAAACTCACTCAGTTCAGTACACATTCATTCCAACACAGCATTAACACATTAGCAAAAATCCAAGTCTTGACTAAATGGCAAACCTATCCAATAATTTGTGTGTTAAAACATTTACATAAAACAGCATGCACAATTCAGTTTCCTAATGCATTTGTAAAAAACCGTATGACCTCCGTTGGTAATTTTATTTAAAGCTGTGCTCTAGATAATATGCTAAGAGATGGAACTACAGCTTTGGAAAACAGCTAACTAAAATCAATACTCGAATAGTCAAAACTGACAATCAACATGTGGCCATGGACATCCTAGGGACTTTTCATTCCAAAGTTACTAAGGATCAATTGTAAAAGACAGCTTTTAAATTAACTGCATGAACTACTAGCCATGGTGAGCTTATCCACATGGTGCCCTGGGGAGCACCACTAAAGGAACATCAGGTATTTCTGAGCAAAAGGCTTTTCCAAGTTGTGGTTCAGAAGCTCTAGCACGTGATATGCAACTGAGGGAACTAAAACATCACTTTGATCAAGCAGTGTGGATGCGCAAAGGATTATCACCAGCAATTAACAACCCTATGTACAAAGCTCAATGGGATAAACTCTGGAAAACCCTCATGATGACCAAAATAGCAGTTGCCACACTGAAGTCCTTTGAGTTTACTTACACAGGCCAGAATTCAGTGCATGATGCTCCAGATAGAGACTCTGGGCTTTACAAATATTCCTCAGCAGCTTTCCATCTTGGAGCAGAGCTACCCATAAGGAACACCTGATGCACTCACAAGTTTAACAACACACCATTCATTTATCATTTCAACCCAAAAGACGAAGAAATAAACCCATTTTATTCCAGAGGCAAAACAGGTTGTCCTGGTGTCACTTTGCCACAGAATCGCTTTACCCCCACTCTCTGGAAGAGATCAGAGACTGTTTATCAGCAAAGGCTTCAGATTTCATGGCTCTTGGAGCAGAAGAGCCCAGCTGCACCACCATCCAGGCTTTACAGCCTGATGTCCTGCGGCCTGCAGGGCTAGAAATGATGAAAAGTATACATTTCTGCTCCTCTTAGGGGACTGCAGCACTCAGCCTGCAGTCTCTTAAAATCAAAGATGGCATTTTTAACAGCATTACAGACTATTTTAGGTTATTTTTAGTGAGTTTAATGGCTCCCTTGGAATCATGGGACTTGCAGTAAGTGCAGCACCTGGCTTTGCAGGTGGGGAATACAAAACACATTCCTACTACAATTTTAAAGTCCTCTAAAAACAGGGTTTATGGAATATATGTCACATACAGACAAGGAAATGGTACAACATGGGGTAGTGCTTATTGTGGCTTATGTGACGCACATCAGGGTCATTTAGCAATTAAATCCCAGCAGACAATGCTACAACATGCATTGTACACCATGGTCCTTCTGACAGCACTCACACACAACATGTAGCTCTTCACTGTGGTGTAAATCAAGTAGCAGTGCCTCTGGTTGTTCTGCTTCTAAACTTCTGCCTTGGAAGGCCACATTCAACTTGCTCAATGCTCCTCAGAGCACATGAAGATTAAGAAGTCTGAGGAATCATCTTGCTATGCCACTGTAAATTATTGCAGCTCTACCAACTTTACCCTAACATGAAACGCCACAGAAGTGCTCAGAATTCAACAGTGATGAATTTCACATGCCTACTTCCATTAGCCTGATGTCAGCAGAGATACACCAATTTATGCAACACAAAGATCTGTCCTTTTCTCCTTATCAAAGCATTTGATCAAAATCAGTGACATGGAAAAAGACAACCTTACTTAATTTGAGCAGGAGAGTCACGCTTGTCACTCCAACATCATAAGAAAAAGGGATGTATTTACATACTGGTACTTGTATATTCCTTTTTATCTGGCTTCACAAAGGTAACAGGAAGATTACTATCATTCACAGTAAAAAGTAGTGTGGAATCTCACAGAGGACCAGCATGTTCCCTTGCTCCCTTCTTTCCTCTCCTTTGAAAAAGCAGCACCTTGAGATATTTCAAATCATTACACATTTCTCTGCCTGTGATAACTTGGTGGTATGGAGCTGCTCCAACTCCCTCCATTCAATTCACCTTTGAGTCTGGAAGGAAAAACTCAGTTTCTGATGCAACATGACGAAAGCCCCGACTGCTGAACACCACTGCCACATGGCTTGGCCTGCCAGCCCTCGCAAGCACCAGTCTCTAACCCACACTACAGGTCTTGAGAGTGTTGAACCAGCAAATGAGCTACCCAAAGCAGTCACGCTCCTGAGGATGCATTTAAAAAAGCAGATGCATAAATTCATTCATTCGGAAACCTGGTCTGTTCAAGAACTTGTTACTATGACAATTTAGAAGAAGCTGCTGCAGATAAGATTGATGAAACTCATTGATTTTCTCTCCAGCAATGTTTGAATTTTGAGTTTTTTCTCCAAACAGAACCCCCAGTTCATGTTGGGTTGTTAGTATTCCAGGGACCACAGCAATGTGCTTCAGCAGTAAAGGAAGTTTCATGATAAATGTGTTCTCCAATCTGCATCTGTAACGCAGCCATAAAATCAGAACAATCCATGCAAAATTTTTCATTATGTTTTTAAATATACTTATTTACATTTTAAATCACACATAGACAATATAAAATATCTTTCACTTAGACAGGTGGGAACAAGAAAACAGATGCATCCATTAAGCTTGAAACAATTCAATGAATTAAATAGTACTCGGTGAATGCTTTGGTTTATGGATATAACCCTTGTTTAAACTTACTTGAAAAAACACAGCCATGGCTCCTACTACCCTGTTTTCTAGAACTGCTGTTCCAAAACTGTCAAAGTCATCAGGATTGTAGAAGTAAATCTGCATCTGTAAGAATTAAAAACAACAAAATCACATTAGTGTTGATTCATGAAGCTTCCAAACGAGGTAATGCATCCACATCATACATAAACTCAGTCTTATGAACCTGAGATAAAGGAATTCTGCTGAACAATATTGTTTAACTACCATCTTGATTAATAGCATGACTGCCCTAATGGGGCAGTAACCAGGGAACAGAGTCAATGCACTGCATTTTAATACCAAAGCCAAGGATAAACAGAATGGTCAGTCTGTTTAGATGGTAAATTTTGTGTGCTCTGACAGGATCTCTTCTTTTTTTGCTCATTGCAGGCTCATCTCCTCTGCTAAATGTGCTAAATATATTTATCTCAAAAACCATAGAGAATTTTGGAGAATGATTTCAATGTTTAGTTATTCCTTTAGTCCTAAAGCAATTTGTAAGATAAAAGTCTGTCTCTGTAGCAATGCATTTTTATGAGCCTCTGATATTCAGGACTATCAGTTAGGGTCAAGACTTCTCCCTGCCTACAGCTGAATTTCATGACTTTTATTTCCAAAGCATTAGCAAAAAGTATGAGACAAACCCAGATATTTTGATGTAATTTTAGGATGAATAATGAATACTAATACTTAGGCAAAACCAAAGTGACAGCAGGTGAGAACAATGATTACCCCAGAACAGCAAGTGTCACAAATACAGGAGGACCAAGAAACAGCTTCCTTCATATGCATTGCTGCTGAACAGTTCCACTTCACTATACATGCGTCCACGAATAAGGGCAACTCACAGAGACCCATGGGCACTACTGCTCTGAACGTCCTCAGTGGTTCTTGTTCCATTTACTGCATTAGCCAGCCACCCTACAGCAGTTGTTCAACCCTTTCATTCCCGAAGAAGCCCCTCATGGTAGTCCATCTGTATCAACCACAATTTGCTCCAGTAGATCTGGTTTTCATCCAAAACATGCAACGCTCCCTTCTCAGCATTACATCATGCAGGTGAGCACACTTCCATAGAATAAACTCAGTACTGGTAACATTTGCTGCATGAGTGCTCTACACAGATTAAAGACATGCGCCTCATGGTAACAGCTGAAGTGCAAGATCTGGACTTGCAGCATGTGCTCTGGGGACCATTCAGGGAACCTCCTGGATGGATTTCACAATCCAAACCACTACGGGTGTGCCCACTGGGGCAACACTACTGCAGGATGGTTGTCCAACTTGTATATACTCACGCACACTGACTCCAGCCAAAAAAAAAAATCTCTTCCTGGCTATAAGACAAGAATGGATCCATCAAGCTTCTTTTGCCTGAACCTGCATATTCACTCCTGCTTCTCTGCTGCCCATCAACCTGGCCTGTTCAGGCTTTCCACAGCATTTCTAGGTGGTAGCAAACAGCCACACAGTACATAGTTAAATGGAGACGGCAGGCCTAGCTGAGACAGTTCATCCCTCTCAACACTCTGTCGGTCAGACCACCACTCCCTCCTGCAAATCTGTCTGCAAGCAAATGTTCTGCTGGCACCAACTTTTCTGGGGCTGTTCAGCTTTTTCCAAGATTTTGCTGCATGACAAATCCTCCCATATTCACAAAGGCAAGTGTTTTTCCCATATTCCAAAATTTTGTACATTGCCAGATAAGACGATGCCCCTTTAACTTGCTTAGACATGCTCCTACTCATATTTACTGATTTCCAGGTTTCTGACTGTATACATTGGCTGTAACCTATAGGCATTTTGCCAGTATCATACATCTAATAAAACACTACCATATAGAGAAAAAGCCAAGATGAAGATCAGTCTCTTCAGAGGTAGAGGTACTTCTTTTTTCCAGAAGAAGGATCAAATAAGACCACAAACCAAATGACTCACAAAAAAAAAAAAAAATCCCAAACAAAAAACCATGAAAAATTGTCTGGCACTTACTCTAGCTTCATAAAATTCAAAAGCAATCTTCCCCTATTTTGGCCTTCCTATTCCCAGTGTATTAAGAACGCACACGGATTTGCTGGCAATATCTCACAAAGCCAGCGGTGCCTCCAGGCTCTGAAAGTTTGTGCTTTGAATAAATGTAGGCCAAGGTAGAGCCATTCATTGATGTAGAAATCAGAAACAGTTTGTTTCAGGTAGAACTGCTTAAACTTCAATTTTGCCAGCACAGACAAAACCTCACAAAACACTCACAAATTACATTTTACTCCCTTTAAAATATAGTCTAAAATAAGATGTACATTCTATAAAACACTTCACTACATAGTCCCCATAGGAGTTTATGAAGAAAAGTATTACTGAGTTCAGCATATGCCAAAATCATTTTGGATCACTTTTGCTCACTGCATTTGAAAGGAATTAATTTTTACAATACACTTTTGGATAACAGTGCAAAGGGCTTTGGTAAAAAAAGTGCCTAATTCACATCCCTCGTCTCAGCAGTGCAATTCCGCAGACTAATCAAGAACCACACTCTCCCTTGATTACCATACACATTGATAACATCGTACCACAGCTCCCTAGTGTTTTTCCAGAGCGCATGGTTCCTCTCTGTGCATCCATCAAGTCAAGGGGAACTGTCTTGTATGAAAAATTATCATCATCTATCATCTAGTAGCCTCCTTATGTGTTTGTACAGCTAGAAGGGACGCTTTAGGAGTAGAATCCCTTAGGACTTGCTATTATATCATTTACACACACATATACTGCAAAATCAGCATTAAGAAGATGGTAAAGTTACATCCACAAAGCTGCTCATAAAAGCATACCTGGACACCGCTCAGTATTACTATTATGATAAAATTCTAATTATTTCTCTCTTCCATAATACAATCTTCTCTGTTTTCCCCATTTCACAAGACAATGCAAAGATATCTGACATACTATTAGAATCATAGAATCATAGAATAGTTAGGGTTGGAAAGGACCTTAAGATCATCTAGTTCCAACTCCCCTGCCATG
>JASSUY010009837.1:19116-29920 GCA_032466535.1 Forpus xanthops | reverse complement strand
CCAAAAATCCAAAACACAGTGCTCACCAGCTACTGCTTAAAGAAAAAAATAACTGCTGCTGCTGAACCCATGACAACAGCCCACCTGACATGCAGCATGTGCATGTTCATGAAAATCCATTTTGTTTGAAAAGAAGACAGTTGTGCAATGTGTTTGACACACCTGTAGATAAGGAGTGATTTCTTGTCACCCCAGTGCAATATACAAGCTGTGTTGCATTCTCTTTATGAAAGTTAAAAATATACGTGGAGTGACATGCAATGTCAGATAGCGTGCCGCCAGCTGCCAGTTTTATATGAGCACTGCTGACTATAATGCAAGCTTGGCACCTAGCTTACATGTAAACACCTACATTTAGCTACCTAACTTCAGGTGTCTTAATCCTACCTCTTAGGGGTGGGAATCAATTACTTGAACATAAACATTAGTGCCATTTCAAGGACCATAGACTTGAAATGCTTTAGGACAATTGGGACATCTGAGCCATCTGATATCTCAGATTATGTTAGTTGCTTTTATTTAGGTATCATTCTCTGTCTCAAGCCCAAAGTCTGAGAAACAAGGGGCATAAATCCTTTCTTGTCCATCCCATCAGTCTCAGAAAAAATGCAGGTCTGAGTTTGTCACAAATTTAAAATAAAGCACATACATAAAATCTAAGAGAGATCACAGTTACTGAAAAAAATTGCAAAGATGGAGAGAATTAATACATAATATCAAGAAAACCTTAAGTTTCATTTCTAGGGGTGAGAAAAGACAAAATTCTCATACATAATAATGTCTTTGGTGATATAGAACTTCTATGACTTACACCAAAATTTCAACAACATCACAATGACAGATACACTAGGGAAGAAATTTATATTAAAGTCATAAATAAGACTATCTAACTGGTAGAAGTCACAGAAAAGAAAAAGCTGCAAATGCAAGGCTTTATAGTCATAGTTTCCTGTACTTGGGGAATGAAGAATATTTTCAGGATAAACAAATAAAAACAGATTTAAATTCTGGGAAAAAGAATTCCTGGTGAGCTAAAGGACTCAAAATTATACATGAAAAAGGTAGCTTAAACTTCTCATATATGCAAGATACCTCACGTATTTAAAATCATACTGCCTTTAATTTCTAGCTCCCCATCATCTGAAGCTGATCTTCCTTTGTGTTTGCAACTCCAGGAATGGTAAACAAATGAACAAACAAACAAAAAAGGGTATCTTTCTTCATTACTAAGAGAGAACACAAACTTATTCCTTAAACCAGGAATGATACCCAGGCGTTATAGGCAAGTTCCTACTTTCAGTGGGACAGTGAAAATTATTTTATAGACTAGTGTTCAACATACTAAACTGCCTGGGAGAAGGCCTAAATACTGCTGTAGCTTTAGTTAATTTTACTGCTGTAGTGTACTTCATAAAATCTGACAACCTTTTTTCTCCTTTTCTGGTGACATACCCTACTTCACCAGGAACAGGGATTAAATCCTCATTCTGTCTCTGAACTACTGTGTATTGACTTCTTCCAGACAAGTGGAAAAAGGACCTGAGGAAATATGACTATTCCTACCCTGCAGGTGCAAACTGGCTGTGTCAACCTCAGATGCAAGGTGAATTTCTCTCACAGATGTCTAATGCAAGGGGTTAATCACAAAAATGCTGAAAAAGTGATAGCAAATATGGGGTCTACATCCACTATCTTTCCTTGCTGCATTTCTTATGGAGCCCAATCAGTCAAGCATTCCCCAGGCAAGCTTGCTCATCCACAATGCACCTCATGCAGAGATCTAGTGGGGTGTGTTTAAGAAAGTTGTATTAGCTGTTCTGGCACTTTGGGGCAGAGGGCTTCCAGGAGCTCGTGATCTCTAATCCAGGATAAAACAGCAGCAGAACAGTGGTTTTGAGGCTCTAAATTGTGAATTCGTTTTGTAAGCCCCTTCATAATTGCAGCTTTTGTACTTCCTCCTTCAAGGAAAAAAAATAGATTCTGCATGGAACAGGAGTTTTGTCTAAATGCAAGATGCCAGATTCATAAGTGGAATGCAGGATACTGCATGCAAGAGTGCTCTTAACCAGCCAATACGTGCACTCAGAAATGTTGGGAGGGGAGAATTTCTCACCCTCTGACCTTTGCTGTAACTTGTAAGGCTGTAATTTTAAATGTTTCCAGGGAAGCCTGTGTCTGCTGTAAAGGAACAAAATCATTCCACTGAAGATGGAAATACAAAAAATAGTCAAACCCCAAAAGTGCATTGTGCAAAGATGCTGCCTAAAGCTGTAGTTAGAGCTAGCAGGGCATTTTAAACAGGTAGATGTTCAAATAATAATACATCAATAGGAGGCCATGGCAGCGCAGAATCAGCCACTAACTTTGAGCCCGTAATTTAGAGGACTGTCTGATGCATTAAACAGAAACAGTTAATTTCCATGGGAGATACAGAGAGAAAATCAAACCCTTTCTAATTGTGAGCAGATCCATCACAGGCAGCCACACCAGAGCGTAGGACATGGTGTCTGGTAGCCATCTGCGCCCAGGGCTCCCAGCTTGCACTGCCTATGGTGCAGCCCCGTGCACAGCCACAGCCCTCGTGATGCAGTCACAGCCCTGGACCTGCACGTGTCAGGGTGGGCTCTGGCCTGGGAGAGCTCAGAGGACATGTAGGTCCTGTAATTGCTGAACATCACTGCTGTGGAATTTGGGAGGATGCTTGGAGACCGTAAAATTCACAGTGGTAAAATCAGCATGGAAAGTTCCTATTTAGTGGCTAGGCTTGTGGTAGGAAGGTTTTCCTCTACTCATAAGTGGTGTGAAGAGGTAGAGTAACTCCTACTTCTTGTGTTATTTGATGCCTGTTTTTTTGCAAAAGCCAGAGGGGAATTTTGGTCGCAGTGAAGGTGTGCTGCAAAGGAGCAGTGTTCTTAGGTCAGCATGGGAGAACTGACCTACAAGTGAGCACTCCTATGAAGAAATGCTCCCAGCTTGAAAAAGAAGAGTTGTTTTGCTAAAGACATGAAGAAGCACCAATAAATATGAATATGAATGTCTATGAAGCATATCATTTGCCCAGAGAAGTTTTATATGAAATATGATTGAACATGTTCAAGGTTACACTGGAGAGGATTCTGAGCAACCTGGTCTACTGGAAGGTGCCCCTGCCCTTGGCAGGGGGTTGGACTAGCTGATCTTTTAAGGTCCCTTCCAACTCAAATCATTCTGTGACTTCACATTTCAAGTCAGTGTTCATAGCCCTCCATCATGAAAAGCTTTATGGGGAGGAAATATGGGATGTTGAGTGGTGGAAATTGTATGACTGTCATTCCAAGTTAGGAGCTCATTCATATTCTCTGCAAAGATGCTAAGGCAAGAGTGGGTCATTTGAGTCAGAACTGGAGAAGAAAGCAGGCAACAAATACATTCTTTTTCTGTTCATACAGATGTAACATACTCCTTCAAAAGCATCATTTGGTAGCTCAGAAATTAATTTTATTTCATTCTGATGTGTTAGACAGGGAAGTTTAATAAAACATCATTTTTAAGGGACAGTACAAAGAGGCAGCAGAGTCTTGTCAGTTTAAACAGCTGCGAGGCTAAAGCAATTTCTGCTAAAAATCAGCCCTTTCTTTATACAAGTGTTTCTTCATAGATGGCAGAATCTGGGGGACAAAATTACTCATGTCTTGAACTTCCTGACAGTGATAGTTTTAGGAAATTCTGAGCAACAGTAACTGAAAGAAATCAGGAAAGCTAAACTTTTTACAGTCAGTGCAGTGTAGTACTATGTTCATTTCACACATTGTGTTACACAAACAAGAATGTAGCTATTGATTTTGTATAATTTCATCTTGACTTTGTTCTCTGTTGTTTCTTATCTTGTCTGTGTCCCTACATTCAGGTGAAACTTAGAAGAAACAAGTTGCAACACCCAAAGAAGTAGGAAGAAGCAAAAAAAGATTGAACAAAGGCTGACAGCTGAAGACTGCGGTTTGGAAGGCATGTGGCAGTAACCAAATCATGTATAGGATGACAAATTTGGATATAGATGCAAGACAAAACACCTCAAGACTGTTCTGAGTTCCAAAAATTTGACAAAGGCATTAGATTTTCTTCAGGAAAGAAGCCTAGCTGTCCAGAATGATGTGCATTAGGAGTAGACACCTAAGCCCAGCAAGACATGGTGGACAGAGAAGTATACAAGAGATTTCACAAGGAAATAGCACAAAAAGCTGTGTATCCTTTGCCAAACAGCATGTCAATGCCAAGCATATTGAAAAAGATAGATATAAAACCTTGGAAAACTTCTGTGGTGCATATGCATAGGAGGAATAATGAACACCACCATATTGCTAGCCCAAACAAGCCTTGTAGGACAATGATGCAGCAAATGATAATGGACAGGCAGCCTGAGAGCTAATGTAATATACCACTCATAGTACAGTAAGAGGAGCAGGAACCAAACTAATGACAAAATCAGGCATGTTTGCACAGAGGGAAAACAGCCAGCAACAACCTTATGAGCAGAAGAAAACAACCTGCTATAATCCATTGCTTATAATCAGGGAAGCATCACAGAACTCAGTGTTAATGTCCTTTGTGTGCCCTGGGGCAAGGACCTGTGAACCAAAGAAGCCCTTGACAGGTGGCAGCTCAATCCCATGTGCACCTCTATGCATGGCCCCCTTTGGCTTTGGCTTCCTTTGTTCAGAAGGCTTTTGTTCTTGGGATCTTTGCTGCTAGGCATCACTGACCTTCCCCACAAATGGCCCATTCTGCTACCTTCTGAGCTTGCTCACCATCAGCCATGGCCTGCAGCTTTTTAGCTTCACTGCCCATCTCCTTTTGCCATGGGCTGCTCTCCCCCTGCAAATCTGCAGCTTGCTGAGCAACCACCCCTTCACCAATCATTTTCAGCAGATTTTCTAATTCCTCCTCTGGTGTCAACTTCATATATGTTTGTGTGAAAAAGCAAAAGAAAGAGTATGGTGGTATATATTGTGTCTGCATGGCAGGGGTTTGGTAGTGGGGGGTGAGGGAAGGGGTTACTGGGATGGCTTCTGTGAGAAGCGACTAGAATTTTCCCTGCATCCAATAGAACCAACATCAGCTGGCTTCAAAATGGACCTGTTACTGTCCAAGGCTCAACCCCACAGTGACAGTGGTAGCTCCTCTGAGATAACGTATTTAAGAAGGAGAAAAAGCCTGCTGCACCAAAGCAACTGCAATTGGAGAGAGAAGTGAGAACATATGAGAGAAACAGCTCTGCAAAAACCAAAGTCAAGAAGAAGAAGGGGGAGGAGGTACTCCCTGTGCCAGAGCTGAAATTCCTCTGCAAGCCCCTGGGGAAAACCATGGCTAGGCTGCCAGAATTACGGAATTCCAGGTTGGAAGAGACATCAAGGATCGTTTGGTTCAACCTTTCCTGGCAAAGCATGACCCAGTCTAGATGTCCCAGCACACTGTCCAGCCAATTTTAACAGGGTGCAATGCTGGGGAATCCACCACCTCCTGCAGAGATCATTCCAGAAACTGTTTTCCTTGTGAAAAATCTTCCTCTTGTGTCCAGATAGAACATCTCCAGGAGCAACCTGTGCCCGACATTCCTTAATGTGATTCCATGTAAAAAAGGAGCCTCAGTCCCCTTTGTAGCCACCTTTCAAACCCTGGAACAGGGTGAGGCAGACTGCTCCTCTGCGGCCCATGGAGGTCCATGGTGGAGCAGGCATGTAGCCCTTGGAGGACCCCATGCCAGAGCAGGGGGATGCCGGAAGGAGGCTATGACCCTGTGGGAAGTGTACACAGGCTCCTGAAGAACTGTATCCTGTGGAAGAGACCATGTTGGTGCAGTTCATGAAGGACTGTTTCCCATGGGAGGAACCCACACTGGAGCAGCAGAAGGGTATGAGGAGTCCTCCTCTGAGGATGAAGGAGCAGCAGAGACAACACATAATCAACTGATCACATCCCCCATTCCCTATCCTTCTGTGCCTCTGGGGAGTGAGGAGGTAGAAAGATGGGGACTATTAAGCCTGGGAAGAAAGCAGGGGTGGTGGAGAGGTGTTTTTAAGATTTGGTTTTATTTCTCTTTATCCTATTCTAATTTGATTGGTAATCAATTAAACTAATTTCCCAAGTGGAGTCTGTTTTGCCCATGATAGTAACTGCTGAATGATCTCTCTCTGTCTTACCTGGACTTAAGAGCTAACCTTTCATTAGACTTTCTTTTCTCTGCCCACACACAAACAGGAAGTGATAGATCAGCTTTGGTGGGCACCCGGCATCCATCCAGGGTCAAGCCACCACATAGTGCTGTCTTTTCTTTAAATTTTCTCAGGTTTTTCCCATATGAGGTGTTTACACTCCTATTTAAGAGTATGGAGAAGATATTCCCTGTAATAATACTAAGGGAAAAGACAACATCAGAAATGTGCCCAAACCTTTGGTTTCATCCGGCAAAAGCATTCATTAGAGATGGCAGGGGAATCAGCTGTGGCAAACGAATCCCGAGGTTATATTCAGACGAAAAAGAAGTTCATACATGTGTTCTATGTACTCACTTGAAAAACCCCAGCAATCATCTAAAACACTCTAAGTCTAGGGCAAGAAGATAAGTACGTATACTTTCGCCTCAGTAACATGCAGCGGGAGAACCAGCAAACATCCAAGCATGTGCAGTTCCACACAGAAAAAAACCCTTTGTTTAGATGTCAACTCCAAGAAGCTAAATAATCACACTAAAATTGAACATTTTCTATTACCTAGAGAAATGGTAAATACAAGTGATTATTTTCCTTACTTAATGAACCAGGAGGCTGCATCTCGCTAAAGACAAAACACTTATTCAGTTCTGAAAAAAAGGAAGAGATTAAAAGGTTCAATGAGATTTCAGTCATGAGTTGCTATGATGATAAATGCAAAACAAGTCTGCTCACTGATGGCTCTAAGAAAAGCATTGCACAATCCTTTACAATGGTGCGGTCAGAACTTAAAAACCCCAATAGAATAATCATCATAGGAATGAGCAAACCCAAGATTTCACTAAACTCAAATAAAGAATGTGGTTTTGGTCTCAGTCCATGAGTAAAAAATGTTTCATGTTTTATTTATGGGAGGCCACTATTAGCTGACACTGACCATAAACCACTTGTTGACAGTGCCAAAAGGGGCCTGGCAAACCATTCTGCTGCCGCTAAGAATAGAGCTTGTTTTTTTCTGCTACAAATGTATGATTTGCAAATTGAACACAAAGTGGAGAAAGAATTAGTGGTTGGATAAGCACTCAGAGCATTTTCACAGTGCAATGGAGCTAAGTCAAGAGGTATGCTATGTACTATGAAGATGATTATAAATGTGATCTGGTTTCAGGTGAAAATGAAGGCTGCTATTCCTGGTGCTATTGTTAGGAACAAGACCCTACAAAAAATAACCCTGGAGAACCAGTACAGTGTATTCCTAGAGCCCATTGTAGGAAAAGGCTTTCAGTACTGTTCAAGTTTTATTTGAAGGCGCCAAGATAAT
The DNA here is from genome assembly GCA_032466535.1 of Forpus xanthops. NCBI lineage: Eukaryota > Metazoa > Chordata > Aves > Psittaciformes > Psittacidae > Forpus > Forpus xanthops. The sequence continues at coordinate 22,414 of JASSUY010009837.1, read as the reverse complement.
TGCCCAGCTATTATAGAAAAAAGTGTTTCAAAAGATAGGTATGAGAATGATTTACAGAATCAAATACCTAAGAGCAAGATAAGATTTTAATGTTGACCTAAAAAGAGTAATTGCTTTCATTAAGGCTGTTTGATTTACAAAAAAATACAAAGAATATATATAGCAAGTCATCTGAAAGAGCCAATGATTGAGATATAAAAAAATTTGGTCCATTAAGGACTTACATGTAGAGATCTTTTTATATTATATACATTTGTTTTATATTGTGTACATTTATTTATGATAAAACTTTTTTATAGTTGTTCTGCCTTCCCTGAGATTACAATACTAGGCAGCAACCATGCATAAACAAATTATCATATGCATTTATTTTTGTGAAATATAGTATTCCTGGATTAATTACAGCATATTTTTCAGTAGGCATAAGCATGCAGTGAAATTTGAATTTAAAAATATAATTAACTAGCTCAAATTACCTATATCCTAAATAGCTGGAATATATTAGTGACAAGAATGTAGTACCTCCCTAAAAAGATACCGAGATTGACATGTGTCTGTATTTAATACTACTCAGTAAAGTAAGAATATTCCCAAGGATATATAGGATTGTTTTTATAGGATGCACTTTTCCCGGCAGGAAACTGAAACAATATAACTTCACTGCTACATATTGACATGAGGTATGGAATTTTTTGGAAATAAGCAAAAAAATACCCCAATATAAAATTTCATGTGGCTTGGAATGCAATTATTTCAAATGGCATTGCAGTAACATTGGGGAAGCAAGAACTAGCTCTATCTTATGATGAGATGGTCACTCAGGATGGATAAATATAATAAAAAATCAAATAAGCGCCTCAATTTACCACCAAGAGAATAGTGACTAGTTATCTACTGAAGAGAAGCTGGCTCTAGGTAGGCCACAAAGCAGGAAGAAGTATCTGAATCAACACACCACAAAGCCAGAAAGAGTGAATGCACCACTGCCTAACAAAACTGCGCTATAGCTGTGGGAGAGCCTTAGGTCTAGCAAATTTGTAATTTGCAGGAAAATTTTAGTTTTAATACATGGAGAAATGTAGCTCACTGGAAGCTATATGTCTGTTATTATATCTCAGGAAATGGATCATGGAGCCATTGTGGTTCATTCTAGGAAGGTGTCTGCTTGGTACTTAGAACATTACAAATTATTAGAAAAAGATTCAAAGAAAAGAAAAAAGAAGAATATGATGCTACTCTCTGTCCACATCTTGAGCTTTATGTATGATTTTCTCCTCCCAGCCCGTGGACATGTCTAATAGAATAAAGACAAAGGTAGGTGACAGAGGAAGGTAACAATGCTGAATAGGGGTGTGAAACAGCTGAAAGTAGATTAACTTTCTTTAGCACAGAAAAGGATTACATAGGTGAACATTTTAAGAGTGTATGAAATCATTGGCACCATGGAGAACATGAAAAAGGGAGAAATTATTTACTAGGCACAACACAGGATTAAGTAAATGAATCCAAATAGCAATTTTAAAGCAAAGAGAGGTAGTCAAAAACCTAAGGGCTGTGGAATGATTGCTGCAGAACATTAGAGAAACCAGAAAGGTAAACTAGTTTAAATCTACTTTGATAAATGCATGGTGTAAAGACCATTGAGAACCATTAAAGACACAAGTGAAACCAATGCTAGCTGCCCTGTTAAAGGAAGCTGGGACAGCAAGGTCACACACGGGAAGCTTTTCTCAAATCTGTTACTGGAAACACAGACAGGATTGGGGAATGTATATTCCTCTTTCTTTGACCTAAGTATAAATCCACAGAGGTTCTGAGTAGTGGTAGTGTTCAGGACCTACACTTTAGAATATATGGAGAAAACTTCACAAAATCCATGAAGACTCAAAAGACAACAAGTGGGAGGTTTCTGTGAATATTTCTGAGAATATTTTAAGGGAGAATTAAAAGAAAGAGTTGTAATGCTCTTTCTTCAAGCTCTACCCACGCCTCAACCCCTATATTGCTTTTGTAGCCTTTTGCTGGACTTGCACCAGTATGATCCAGTATAAATCAGTATGGACCACTATGTCTTGGCTGTACAGGGAAGCCCAGACTTAAATCCAGCACTCTGGACATACTTCAACAAAGCTGAGTAGAGGGGAAGGATCACCTTCCTCAAACTGGTGGTAATGCTTCTCCCCAGGCAGTCCAGGAAGGTTTCAGCCTTCTTTGCTGCAGGAGTGCATTTATGGGTCATGTTCAGTTTGTTGTCCACAAAGTGCCTTTTCTGTTAAACTGTTGTCCTGTGTTCAGCAGTAGCAGTCACTTTTATCCTTCTTAGTAGCTGGTGCAGTGCTGTGGTTTTGACTTTCAGCCTGGGAACAACACTGATAACACCGATATTTTTAGTTGCTGCTTAGTAGTTTACTCTGACCAAGGACTTTCTGAGTCTCACGGTCTGTCAGGGAGGAGGGGAAGCCAGGAGGAAGCAGAGACAGAACACCTGACCCAAACTGACCAAAGAGGTATTTCATACCACAGCACATCATGCCCACTACATAGCCGGAAGGGCTAGGTCGCTGCTCAGATCAGTCTGGGTATTGGTCAGTGGGTGGTGAGAGGCTGTATTCTCTTCCCTTGTTATTTCCCTTGTCATTGCTATTATTGGTGGTCACAGCAGTGGTTTGTGTTATACCTTAGTTACTGGACTGTTCTTATCTCAACCCCTGGAGTTACATTCTTTCAATTCTCCTCCCCACCCTCCCTACAGCGGGGGGTGGGGGGTGGGGTGGGGGGGTGGTGGTGGGGGGGAGGGGGAGAAAGCAGGGAGGAGTGAGCTAGCGGCTGCATGGTACTGAGCTGCCAGCTGGGCTTAAATCACAACAACTGTTTTCCAGCACATTGTCCCCCAGCACAAAGGTATATTCCCACTGGCAGAAGGGGATATTCCTCCCCAGGATTTGGCATTTCCCTTTGCTGAACTTCATGAGATACTACTGGCCCTTATTTCCAGCCTGGCAAGGTCCTTCTGGACAAGCATTTAATAGATCAGCCACTCCTCCTAGTTTTGTGCCATCCTCAGATTTGCTGAGGATGCACTCTGCTCCATTGCCCAGAGGATTAATGAAGTTGTTAAACAGCACTAGCCTCAGTATTGACTCCTGGGATGCATCACTATTGACAGACCTCCAGCTGGACTTTCTGAGGAGTAGTGTCCTTCAGGGATTGGTGTTGGGACAAGTCTTGTTCAACATCTTTGTCAGTGACATGGACAGTGGGATTGAGTGTGCCCTCAGCAAGTTTGCTGATGACACCA
>JASSUY010009836.1:0-12031 GCA_032466535.1 Forpus xanthops | reverse complement strand
CTTGGAGCAAGCTGCTCTATGGAAGGTGTCCCTGCCCATGGCAGGGTTGGAGCTGGAGGAGCTTTGAGGTCCCTTCAACCCAAACCAACCTGGGATTCAACAGCATTCAATGACTGCAATAGCTCCTTGCAAATGGCCAACTCTGTGCTTTCATTGAAATATGTGCATTCTGCTTATTTGTTCATTTAAATTCCTCTGCTTGGGATGCTGTATTGGAGGACACAGAGGTTTGTTGCTCTCAAGGCTTTGTATCTCAGTGAGGAAACAGCCCTGTCCCTGCTGCGATCATGATGCAACAGTCAAAGCAGCAACCCCTTGAGTCGGCTCAGCCATCCTGCAGTGACCTGACACTATCCAGTGAACCTGGGGGCTTGCTTTCTCTGGAAAGCATGAGCAGAGAGCATCCCCAAGACCCTGTCTGTGCAGGCAGCAGAGCCGTGTGGGGAGCAGTAATGTTTAATTTTAATTAGGTGATAATTCTTCAGGAGGGCAGTTTGGGCTTTGTACATCGCTATTGGCAGCTTGCTCATTTTGTGGAATTTATTATCAGATCAGCTGGTTCCGGCAGCAGGGAGAAGGGTCTCCTGTACTGCTAAAGATAAAGATGCTGGCTCTCTTCAATAAATCCAATCCAATCATTAAATCTGTCAGTAAATATCTTGAAGGAATTAGGTCTCCGAGTGTTTGTGCTCATGGATTAAGGAGAGAAAATGGAGTCAGATGATTTTCAGGTAGGCAAACAGGGAGAGTTCGTTATTTCACTAAAGGATGGAGTAGCTCCTGAAGTCAAATACAACACTAGAAACAAAAGCCACACACACACAGATACCGCGGAAAGTGGGAAGTGCTCCTGACACTGGAGCCTTGCAGGGACCAGCAGAAACAGCTCACGCACAGTATGAGACCTCGGATTTGGGAATTCACCATCATCCTGCACAGGGAGAGAGCACGGATCTGGGACAGACACCTCCGTAACTGGGCATGAGACATAGCACCATCATCTTCCTCAGTGGGCATGGGGGTCAGCACCATGACATTGGTGCTTACATGGGATGGGGCTGCATGCCATGGCCGCAGTGCCCAGCCCTTGGGGACCACTTTCTACTGCCACTGAGGAGTCCAGCTTTATGGGCACAGCATGCACAAGCCCTGGCACAAGGAGCTGTATGGGAAAGACAGGGAGCTGTTTCCCTTCCAGCCATGAGCAGGAAACCCCTTGAGAGCCGTGTGTGGATATGGGATGCTCTGCTCTACAGCGAAGCTTTAGGAATGATGGTTGAAGATGATACAGAAGATTGTACAGCAAATACTGCAATCCTACATGGATTTCTGCTGGATATGGACATGTCTACCTCAGCTTATCTGTACAGCACCTGAAACACAGTGAGATGTTCAGGGAATATGTGTTGGGAAGGAGCACTAAATGTGCCTGGGGACACCAATTGTGTTGGAGCATGTTAGGGCACTGCCAGGTTGGCAGCATCATGCAGGCTCCCGACTGTGAAGTCTGTGAGCAGATCACTTAAGTAACAGGATCACAAGAATCGTGTTTAACAGGATGCCCATGGATGGGGCCCGCAGTGATCCCCTGGCTCCTCTCCAACTCTGCTGCTTTCTCCAAGGGGAGAAGCCTATGCATGCAATTTGTAATTCATATTTCAAGTGATTTTCTGCCTGTACCTTTAGAGATCTGAAGAAAGGCTTTCATTGCCCCTCTTGGCTTTAGCTCCTCAAGTGTGCTCCTCATGGTCTTCCTCGAGCCAGCGCTGCAATCACTGCTCAGCCCAAGGAGGCAGAAGCAACGTTTCCAGTATTAATGCAGCTCCCCAGGTCTGTCACAGATGGCTCCAGAAGAAACCTGCTGCTATTTCAAGAGCCCATTGAAAATTTGGGTATCTGCTTTAAAGGGCAAACCCTGACAAATCAGAAGTGGCCCTTTTGTATTCTGTTCCATTCTTATCCAGTTTTCATGCGTTAGCAAGGTGAAGCTTTCTAATCAGGGAAAAGTAGCATGGGCAAGTGTAGATAACGTATTTTGGTGGAGGCTTGTAATGAATATGGTAGTTATTAAGGCACCAATCATTAAGAGAAACCTTCCATGGTTCTTGCATATTATGGATTTCTTGAAATGCATGGATCGAGGCAGGGATTGTACTTGCCATGAAATATTTCTGTTTCTAATCTGGAATTTGATAATGCATTTGCGAATTTGTGCCATTTGAGGTTTTGTGGGGTTTATTGTGTGTGCACGGGCTGTGAATTCTGAGTTCAGGGTAAGCATTGAGAGAAGAGGACTTGAGCTGCAGAGAGCGATGGTGGAAGTTTGGGGAATAGATTGAGGTCATTGCTTCTCTTTTCGATCCTTTATTCGTGTGTGTGGATATAGGGTGATCTGCCTTCCTCTGGAGTCAATTATAAAGCTGCTCTTTATTGCAGCACTGAAGGAAGAAGTTCCTTGTAGACATAACACATGTCAAATGGATAGTCTTGGGGGATGAAGAATCATCTTTATCAGCGTAATGAATGCAGCCTGGGCAGCAGCAATGAGGATTCCCTCCAACCTCTTGACAATATGCATTAATCGTGGCAGGAGCTAGTACACTGTGTGGGGATGGTGGAGCAGCCCCTGGATGCTCTGCTGTGCTGGTGTCCAGCCGGGCAAACCCGCTGCCTTGGGAAACTTGGACATGCGGAGACCATCAGTGGTTGTCAAGGGATTAGATATTGCTGGTACTTGCCACCGTCAATCACTGCACACTGGGACAGCATTTAACTCAGTGTTTGCTGTTACTTGACATCTGCAGCACAGTCCCACAAGTTTTTGTCTTCCTTTATATAGGAAATACGTATGTGCTCATTTAGCTCATAGAATCCCAAAATCCCAGGCTGGTTTGGGTTGGAAGGGGCCTTCAATGTAAATCTATCAGTATTAGAAAAGCAGCTTGCTCGTGGTCTGCTGATTTAACAGACCAACAGTACTGAATGTTCAAATGGCCACAGTGTTTGGATTTCTATAACTTCAGGAATCAGAAGGGAAGGTTGGAGCTTTATTGAGAGCTCCGGAGCCTGAGGACTGCAGCCCTCCCTCATCCTCCCTCCCATGCTCTGGGCTGTGGACTCACTGTGCTCTGCTTCACCTCCCTGCTTGCCATAACCCTCATGCTGCAGTTCTTCCTCTTCCTCACATGCTCCCGGCTCTGCCGCAGCTCCTGGGTGTGCACAAAGGCCACATCCATCACTTGGAACCCACTGCTCTCACCGGAGAGAAAGGAAAACCCTCCCCGTGCAGAGGTCTGCCTGAAAGTACAGTGGGGTCAGCATCCTTTCAAATCACTCCCCACCTGCTTTTATCCCAGCCCTTTCTGAGCCCTGCTGGTCCAGCAGAGGTGCAAACCTTCCTTTTCTTTCCAGGAAGGAGCCCCACACAAAGCCCACAGACATACATTAAACTGCAATTCATCCCTACCCTGACAGAGCTCATCCTGAACTGAGATAAGGAACTAAAGTACCACTTCTTTTCCTTTTTCTTCTTTTTCCTGCATTTCTTCACAAAAGACTTGTTTGCAGCAGTCTTTGTTGATCAGATATAGGAAACAATCATCTATTTTTAACCAAACAATTTAAAACTGGATTTGCAACATTCTGCTCTCTGCCCACCTTAGAAAAAATCCAAACACATCTGCATATTTAAGCAGGCAGCATTCCCATCCCACTCTGCCACTGGTGACCACTGGTGACTACTGACAGGGAGTGCAGCTCCTTCCCTAGCCCTGGAAGTGGGAAAGCAGCAGGATGGGCTGGGGTGGGATGTGTCCCTAGGTCAGTGTCACTGCTGGTGTCCCCCCATTCTCCAGCTATGTGCTCCCAGTGCTATGTCATCTAACAGGGTCACTGACCACCCCAGCTAATGCTGGGAGGTTTAATCTGAATTTCTTTTTTCCTCCTTTTAAATACTACTAGATGAGATACTTTATTCATTAATGCCCCATCCCTGGCAGTGTTGAAGGCCAGGTTGGACACAGGGGTTTGCAGCAAGCTGCTCTAGTCAAAGGTGCCCCTGCCCGTGGCAGGGGTTTGGAACAGGATGAACTTAAGGTCCCTTCCAACCCAAACCAAGCTGGGATTTATGATCATCTCTTCTGTCAAACAAAGGGATGCTCACACAAGAAGATGCTGGTGGATGAGGGAAGCACTGGTGCCATAGACCTGCAGGCTCCTCCATTGGGACAAGCTGGGGAAGTCCATCCCACAGCCATTGGGCTGTTCAGCAGCACTCTGGCCCATGCATAGCTGCTGTGTGTGTCACCATCTCCCGCATGTTCCATGATGCTTTGGTTAGGATTGTTAGCATGGTGTAGAGCAAGGCTTTAGTAAGTGGGGCATACATCTCTCCTCTTGATAGATGCTGTTGCCTTCCCAGCAGTACTAATGTTAATTTCCAATGAATTTTCATGAGACAGAAACCTTTCCCACTCCCTGCCACACTCCATCTGAATTCCTTTGGGTCTGGATTAAACCCCAGGTGGCTGTTGAGCTCTCGAGAGTATTTTATCATAAGAAATAGCCCACCTCATTTTGTTTAAGCCATTATTCTCATGAGGCCTAAGAAGTTTCTGTTACTTGTTTGGTTTATGCTGCTTCCCAAGAACAGCATGGATTATTATCCCTAAGTGGAGGAATCATAGTGCTTTATGGAAACCCAGATCTCTTAATGAATTTGAGGTGCTTTTTCCCAAACCTGTATCTTCCAGATCTTCATCCCAGTGGTTTGGTATCTGACACTGGTTTTCTAAAGCAGCTTTCACTTCCAAGCTGGGCTCTGGAACACCTTTGCTCAGCAGCTTTTATTTCCTCACTCCAAATTGATATTAGCTTTTTTGGCTTTACCATTTATTTAATAGCTGTTCCTTCGCTGTTCTCACTCCACTGGACACCAACTGCTAACAGCAGGCTTCCTGTTTAGAAAGGGGTCGATTTGTGTTAGACACCAGAGGCAAAGGAGAACACCAAAGCAGGTATGTGCAACTGTGTAAAATGACAGGGAAAAATGAGGACAGAAGTCAGAGGGATCCTGTGTGCTTGCTCTCCTTTGGATGCCTCTGTTGTTGGGAGAAGCCCTTGACCAGGTGTCCTTTGAGGATCCCTTCCAACCCAAACTATTCCATGATTCTTCTTGGGAAAGCTTCCACCTGCTGAACAAAACCCAATGGGCGAAGGCTGAGGAGCTGGAGAAGCCTCCCAGCTACAGCTGGAGGAGCAGGGCAGGCTCGGAGGGCACGTCCCCCCCATAATAATGGTTCCATTATACAGGAAAACGTGAGAGGAATGTGTCCAAACCCTCTGAGTCCTTCAGCGGGGCAATGGAAGGAAACTATTAAGGGCACACTTAGAAACAGCCCCTGTTATGGTGTGCTATGTGCCATCCTGAGCCCAGAGTGAATTAAATGGCATTTGTGGTCAAGTAGTGAGAAATTGTATTGTCAAGGCAGCAAATGCATCAATGGGATTTTCAATTTTACCTGATGCAATTGCATACATTGCTGGGAGAGAACAAATGCTTCCAGGAGGGAGGCTGGTGGAACTGAAGCATGCAAGTGCCCACATTCAAGAGCAATTCTTACGGCTTTGTCCTGGTCTTTGCTCCAAGTCTATAGCCAATAAAACCTTAATGAACATTTCCGAGCTTGGTTCTGACCTTTCCACATTGGTTGGTCAAGGGTATTACTATTACTGATGTCTCAACGACACCACAAGGAGTAAGGTTAACAACAGAAGTACCCCGAAGTGCTGAAGAAGTGCTGCTCCCTGCACCAGTTAAACCAGGCTCTTAATGGTGGGAGTCTGAGACACAGCGAAAGCCATCAAAGAAACTGTTAGGGGGATTGGGGACTTTTGTTTCCCTTCTTTTTTGCCTTTCCTTTGCCAGGAGCATGGGGAAGATGCCTCAGCCCCACAGCACCAGCAATGCACCGCTTACACTGGAAACTCAGCATCCATTCAGCGGCACCGTGACCTCCACCTGACAGCAGTGGCAGGAAGAAAAGGACCTTTATATTTGCTCTTTTATGCTGCAAATACCTTGACCTTTATAATGAGTTTGACCACGCGCCAAAGTTCTGCTGTAGTTGGAGCACGGCATCAAAGGATGGTATAAATGCCTGCTGGAAAAGCAGAAACACATCAGATGGAGAGCAGGGCTGGCTGAAGAGCAGCACCACGCTGCTGCTGTCTGCTCACCAAAGCCACAGCAGATGTGGTGTCCCCAGGGGCTCTGAGAACAGAGCCTGGAGCTTCCCACAGGGAATCATTGGATAGAGAAGCGTTGCAAAAAGTCGTGTTGCTTCAATGTCTGTTTCTTATTCCAACTCCATTGTTACAGCCACATTTCCCAAGCCTTCAAAGTGTCATTGTTCGCTAAAGAACAGTTCCTGGGCTCAGCACCGCAGAAAGTGCCTGGGACCTGACCACATCTGGGAGGATTTATGCTGGATGTGTTGGGTGAGCAGGCAGCAGCTGGGAGCAGCAAAGCACCAGGACTGGTCAGGGTTTGGGGCTGTGAGCAGCAGGAGCCTTCATGTCAGCTCTTGAGCTCAGGAAGCTGGGCAGTCTTCTCCCCAGACCCAACAAATGCAAACATAGAATGGTTGGGGTTGGACATCAATCACCCTCAGCCTGACAGTGCCTTCCAGGAACCTGTAAGTAACTGAGAGGAAAACAGAGTACTCCAGCTTAGATTTAAAACCTCCAAAAGACCAGGTGAATTCAGGCCATGGTAGGGAGTTGGCTCACTGCTTTGTGCTCCTTATCTATTTATTGTTTAATTAGTACTTATTTCTCTTCTTTGCTTTCTTTGCACTGTGACATTGAGCTTCACTCATCAACTTGGATATGTCACTTCCTCCTGCTGCTCCTCCTTCTCCTCTTCTTCTTCTTCCCAGCTTTCAGGGAGCTTTTCAAGGCAGTGCACGTTCCCATCCATGCAGGGATGAGGAAGGGCATCTTGTTGCAGCAAGCCCTGACTGCAAATTGGTTTTGTTTTTCCTCTACTTATGTCATGTATAGCAAGATAGGTGTTATAAGTCTTGAAATAAACTGTTAGAACTAGTTTTTATTATGCTGTATGACTTAGAAAGCTCTGCCACTGCATTGTAAGGAGGACTTATGGGAGAAGTAGCCTGGAGGCAGAATAGTAATCAAGATATGCAATAGAAAAGTTAATTAAGGAATCTTGGACACTGGCCTTCTCTGATGAAGTGACTACATCAGTGGACAAAGGAGGAACTATGTGTGTTGTGTGTCCGGACCTCTAGAAGGTCTTTGACACGGTCCCCCCAACATCCTTCTCTCTAAATTGGAGGTACAGATTGATGGGTGGTCTGTTGGGTAATGAGGAGTTGATTGGAAGGCTGCATCCAGAGGATAGTGGTTGATGGGTCAATGGCCAGATGGAGGTCAGTGTTGAATGATGTCACCCAGGGATCCATACTGGGACCAGTACTCTTCAATATCCTTGTCAATGACATAGAGTATGGGATCGAGTGCACCTGCAGCAGGTTTGCAGATGACCCCAAGCCAAGTGGTGTGGCAGGGGGCTGGAAAGAGATGAGCTTTAAGGTCTCTTCCAGCCCAAACCATTTGTGTTGGTTTCAGCCATAGCAGGGTAAGGAGAGTGAGTCCTTAAGGCTCAGCATTCCCTAATCACACGTTCTGCTGGTGTTTAACATTGCTCTGTTACTGACCCCTAATGCAGGAGTGGTGCATTTCCCATGCCGTAATCCCTGAGAGGCTTCCCCTCGGCTCCCTCAGCTTGGGCTGCTCTTAGTTCAGCTAAGACCAATCTGGCAGAATAATGGTGCAAAGCCAAGAACTGGTTTCTCATTGACCCGATTTGGACAATTCATTCTTGTGCTGCTTTATTTTTTGTAACAGTCACCCTTGAAGCTGGTTCACCATAGCAACACACTTCGATAATGCACACTGTAAATCATCTCATCTGGCAAGAGTGAGGACATAGTCCTGGTCCTTAAACTGGCAGCAGGGATTTGCCTGGGTTCATCCCCCAAAACCACAGTGAAATCATCAGGATTTGAGAGATGCTCATCAAGTGAACTTGGTGAAGGAATGCAGACACTGCTGCTGCTGTCTGGGTGCTGGTCCAGGCTGCACAGTGCATGGAGAGGAAAAGCAGGGATGGGACAGTGCTGTTGGTGCCCCCTGTTTCTTCTCATTCAGCCCTTTTTTTCCTCCCTCATAGAAGGTCTCAGGTTGAAAGGGACCCAAAAGATTCATCCCCCAAAGCCAGCTACCTCTGGCCATGCAGGGAAGGTTTTGCTGATCCTCTGGGGCCAGGCATGCATGAAACCCACCGAGCAGCTCTCCGTTCCATGGCCAGAGCAGTTCGTTCACACCACACATCCATCCCTTCTCCTTTCAGTCTTCCATCCAGGACTAAAGACCATGACTGAGGGCTTCGAGGATGTGAGCTTCCATAAGAACCTCAGAAATATCTGAAGGGGGCCTATAGGGATGCTGGGGAAGGACTCTTCATGAGGGACTGTAGTGATAGGACAAGGGGTAATGGGTTCAAACTTAAACAGGGGAAGTTTAGACTGGATCTGAGGAAGAAATTCTTTACTGTAAGTGTGGTGAGGCACTGGAATGTGTTGTCCAGGGAAGCTGTGAGTGCTCCATCGCTGTCAGTGCTCAAGGCTGGGTTGGAGAAAACCTTGGGTGGCATGGTTTAGTGGGAGGTGTCCATGCCCATGGCAGGGGGTTGGAACTGGATGATCTTAAGGCCCTTTCCAACCCTGACTATTCTATGATTCTATGAAATTAAGTTTTCTGCATTATTTCAGGCTCATCCTGAGTAATTAGATGTTTGCCTACAAGAATTGCTCGTAAGTGCAACAAACCTTCCTGCATTTGTATGTGACATTCTGGGGAATTCTTTGTGAGCTATGCAGAAAGCAGAAGCAGGCAGATGCCATAGAAGTCAGAGGACCACATGCGAGAGGAAAAAGACTCATCTTTGAGTAAGCCAAACAGTTCAGAATACAGGAGATGGAAGAGAGGAGTCAAACAGCAGTTAGGTGCAGTGTGTAGTCATCTGGCCAAAGATGCAGTGAGACAGAGGGCTTCCACCTCCAGAACTGCAGAGGGTACCGGGCTATGATCCCTGACCTGCCTCTGGCCAAAGTGTTCCCTTTCCAATGGTTTTTAAGTTTCTATTTCCCAACACACTTCCAAAATCACTCCCAAGCCCATGTAATGAGAGTAACACATAGAGATCATTCTCTTTTCTGGGTGAATTCCCTCTAATGCGTTCTGGTATCTCCCTGCTCCTTTCACAGGCATTTTCATGCTTCATTTTATATTTTATTTCACAAGTATTTACTTCGACCAACAAGTAAAATACTTGCATTTTGAATTCATACGGATCCAGTATCTCAGTCTGAATGCAAAGTGGCTTGGCATCTGCCCTTTCCCCCTCCAACCCCCTTCCATGGCTGTGATGATGCCATGCCTCACTGGTGCAAACCACCACGCTCCTTTGTCGTTAGTTGATAAAATCTCTTTTGCTATTAGTTGGCAGAACAAACTGGACAATAAACATGCCACATCTAAACACAACAAATAATGATCGTGGCACATCGTGCCTCAGGGGAGTTAATGAGAGCTGGCTGGTGGAAAAGGTCATGAGGAGAAGAAAGGCATTTCCCAGGAAGAATGTACATTGTGCTCCTATTCAGCACTGTGGAAGCGACTGCTTCTGGAGTGAAATTCAGAGGTGAGTGTGAGCTGGCAGCACCCAGGAAGGGGACACAGCCTGGTGCAGTGGGGGCTCTGCCTCTGCTAAGGGTGTTCTTATTTAGGGATGCTGGGGAAGGACTCTTCATGAGGGACTGTAGTGATAGCACAAGGGGTAACGGGTTCAAACTTAACCAGGGGAAGTTTAGATTGGATCTGAGAAAGAAGTTCATTACTGTAAGTGTGATGAGGCACTGGAATGTGTTGCCCAGGGAAGCTGTGAATGCTCCATTGCTGGTGGTGTTCAAGGCCGGGTTGGACATAGCCTTGGGTGGCATGGTTTAGTGTGAGGTGTCCCTGCCCATGGCAGGGGGGTTGGAACTGGATGAGCTTAAGGTCCTTTCCAACCCTGACTGTTCCATGATTCTATGATTTGGTCCATACAGAAATGCAGGGAAAACTTAGCCCAAGTTATTTCCTATCCCAAGCAGCCACCACTGAAACCCTGCCCTGAGTCTTGCGTAGCACACGAGTGGTCCACGTCTAGTTTAGCTCCATTTCCTCCCACAGTAAGTTACATTTTATGGTACCATTTTAAGAAGCTGACGAGATTAGTATTTGTACTTGGATGGCTGGAAATTGCATTTTGTTGCTTTGGCCTTTTCTTCTGTCTTTCTGGGAAAAAAGAGTTGACATGATTAATCTTTAACAGAAAATCGAACTTCTACTCCAGGAATCCACAAAATAAAGTGTGAAATCAGCATAGTTTAGATTTCCAATGGAATGTCTACCCATGGAACTGTGATGATATAATAGGAAATGATAATAACAGAAAACCTTTGGCATCCTTCATTTGCATGTACTTAAGAATTGGGTTTCATTTCTTTCTGGTTTTACATTATTCACTATGGGGCAAAAGCCACATTTCTGAACCTAGTTTTGCTAAAACTGGGGTTTTGGGACTTCATGCTGTCATATTTCACAGCTGAGACTTGGGGGAGTTTTGCACATTTGTGGTTTGAGCTCAGGGCTATCTTTAGAGGACTTGAGGAACTTTATCTTCCTCCTGTATTCTTGAGATTTGGGGGTATCATAGCAGGATATCTCCTTCAAAAGATGTTCTGGCCAAACTAATGGAAGCATTTAAAAGCAGTTCTGTTGTCCTAGGGATGAGTGCTCTGAACAGGGACTCCTCGAAAGCAGTTGGATCACATTGTTATGTTAATAGGACTTTTTAAAGCAATTAAATCACAATGCTGCTTTTGTCTGTGCTCATGCAGTGACACCCTAAACAAATTATTGGGCAAATAAGAACTTGTTTATTTTAATCATCTATTGTCATTGCAATGCTTCCTCACTTATCTTACCATTTCCAGTCGTGTTCACACTGCAGATTTGTCTCACTTGATTCTTATCAACTCTGATTAATCTCATTTTCCGGGCATTTCACTTGAAGCTTCTTTCCTGCTTTCCGATATCAGAACCGTGATTTTGCTTTGATACCACAGCTCAAGAGAAAGCCAAGATTTGAGGGATCCTCTGTTGTGTTAAAATGAGGATTTCTCAGAAATTCCCATCTGAACCTGCTAAAAAGGAATCCAACTTCTCAGCATCGCCTTTTCTTCTCCAGTCTCTCCTGTGTATCCAAAAGGCTTCCCATTGCTGGGAAGACCTCTGGTGCTCCTGCTGGTGAAGCCCTTGCTCATCTGCATGACCCCTGTGCCACAGGTCTGTTTGCACAGGGATATGGGGGTACCTGCAGATTCCGCATGGGTTGGTGGGGAGGCCCTAGCTGTGCGAATACACCAAGTGCTGAGTGTGGGATGGAAACCTGCAAGAGGAATAGAAGCCGCTTACTTCAGAACTAGTGCAAATGTGGCTTGGAACCGTCGATAAGACCCTCCACACTTCCCCCATTTTCTTTTTATTTCGCTACAAACCCGAATTTATGCACTGTAACAAACACCTTTGTTGTCTCCACTCTATTTTTACTTATCACTGACTAACGGCTGCTGCCCATGGGCATAAGTCCAGTTGTTAATTGGATAGTTCTTTCTCATCGCTTCTCGAATCTGTATCTTGCCGTCAATGGGAACTTCTACCAAGGTTAGCTCTCGGGATGTTCCGCAGGTGTTCAACTCCCTTCATCTCTTCTCTATCTCTCAGGACATTCCGCAGACGTACAGCTCCCTTTGCCTCTCCTCTATCAGCTCCAAGCAGCATCATTGCAGTGTGAGGTGGCAGGCTCTCTCTCTGCAGGCGTCCCCGCAGGGGCTCTTTCCCC
>JASSUY010009835.1:10570-26184 GCA_032466535.1 Forpus xanthops | reverse complement strand
ACCTGGCCTTGAGCACTGCAGGGATGGGGCAGCCACAGCTTCTCTGGGCACCCTGTGCCAGCACTCAGCACCCTCACTGTAAGCATCCTTATTGCTTCAATTGCTGAAGCACAGGAACAACCCTGCATTTCTCTTAACTTTCAGACCGTTCCAGCTTTTTTTTGTCAGAAAACTCAATACGCTGCCAGTGATAGCTTAAGGGATCAGTTTTAGTTTTCTATTTTGTCTTTCTCCAGTTGCTATGTTATCAAAACAGCCCTACCTTAAAATGATAGGATTCTGCAGGAATACATCTGTCTCTAGCTCAAGGCAACAGAATAAATCAGCAAACTGAACGATACGTGGGGTCATCTTTGCTAAAGGAACAGCATGTAGCAGTGACAACCTTAATGGCCCATCTCTTAAACATTGCTGGACTCTTGACTTCAACTACCAGCGATAGTGGAAACAGGAGCAAATCCCACTCCTACCAGCAAAGCACTAAATCCAGTTTAATTCCCTGCATGTATATACCATTGAAATACACTGCAATAAATTTGTGTGCTCATCAAACCTATTTGTTTCCTGCAGTTATTCTAGCAGTAGTGAGGAGCCTGAGGTTTCTTTAAGCACCAGTAAATAAGAGTCTGTACTGGTCCACACTAGCAGCCACTTTATCACATGTGCTTGCATCCAGAGGAAGTAGCTTCTTCAAAAACATCATCAATAGGTAAGATGCAGTTTGATTTCCACTGCCGCAGCTGATACTGCAGGGAAATACTGGGTTTAATAACAGAACTGAAATATACACAAGCTGCTAATACACTGTGTCCTTTGAAAAGCCACTGCTGGAATCAATTGACTTCCAATGCCTGCTTCCACAAACCTCTTTCTAAACAAACATGGATTTTACAGGGTAAGAATTAACGATGGGAGGATTCAGTTTGGTGTGCATTAAGCTTCAATGAAGCTAGCTCTGCTCATCACAATTACTTTAA
The DNA here is from genome assembly GCA_032466535.1 of Forpus xanthops. NCBI lineage: Eukaryota > Metazoa > Chordata > Aves > Psittaciformes > Psittacidae > Forpus > Forpus xanthops. The sequence continues at coordinate 25,207 of JASSUY010009835.1, read as the reverse complement.
CATCATAGCAGACACAATGCAGTACAAGGGGAAAAACGGTGTCAGAATGAATATTAGCTTTGGTCTTGCATAGTGTTGTTTTTAATAGGATCACACAACAGCAAAGAAAAACACATCTATGAGCACTCAAAGGACTGCTGCAGTAGGACAGGTCTACATGAAAATGAAGGTACACACAGTACTCAATGCAAACCTTCTAAGATGAGCATTTCCCAAATACTTAAATTGCCAGGAAAACCTCAACTGTAAATAAAATCTCAAAATGCAACACAATCATTCCCCAGTTTATTGGAAAGAACACTTAGATATAACTTCCACCGTAGAGTTTGCCTCTACCAAGGGGACAGACAGAACAACCACTTTCCTGCTGAAGTCATGGAATCATAGAATAGTTAGGGTTGGAAAGGACTTTAAGATCATCCAGTTCCAACCCCCCTGCCATGGGCAGGGACACCTCCCACTAAACCATGTCACCATCATGTATTCTGATTTAGAGAAGGACACCTTCAGCCTAGTTGCAAATAAACCTCACTGCAGAACAAGTACTGCCAATACACACTGTCAGCCCAGATAAAGCCCCATATTCCATTCAGGAGCAAGAATGTCAATAGTAAAGAATAGGGCTGGTGGGCTCAGAGAGGACAGAAAAATGCATGCCCAGCAACATAAAAAGCATTCTCCACACATTGCTTAAATTAAGAGAAATCTAGGCAACGGAGGAAATGGTAGGAGAAAGGTTTCAGACTGATATTTGCTTGTCATTGGGAAGATCAGTTTAGAAGCACAGCAAATTTACTGTATTCTGAGGCTGGCTGAATGCTGCCCCAAATCTGGATACTCACGCAGAAGCAAGCAGTCAGCTCCAGTAATTTCTTGCTGCTACTACTGGCATGGTAGGAGCATAACCCAAAAGGCCCAAGCTCATGGGATCCCATCCCACTATCCCTCTTTCACCCTGAAGCCAAAGATTTCAGTAATAGGGATATGGGAAACCCACCCATAATGTCAGTCAGAACAGAGATGGCAGACTTAATGGGGTTTGGATTAAGCTATTCCACAGAGCACCTAAACAATCTTCAATGAAGCAGTCCCTGAATAAAAGAATTAAAGTGTCTGTGTCTCAGAGGAAACAGAGTCTGTACTGCATTGCCAAGTTTCAATCACAAGCCTCTTGAGCACACAGGTTTAAATATTAGTGGACTAAAGATATACAGAAGGATCAAATTCCTATTGCTTCAAGCAATGACTGGGGACCTGAACTCCTTAGGGTAACACAAAGGCAGAGCAAGAACACTGGAAGCAATGAGAGAAAAGAAGGAATACCTACGTAATAAAGAAAAAGAAAGAGGAAAAACCCTGAGAAGCACCTGGAAGCTTTTTCAGCCTCCAACCTGAAGAAAGAGGGCCTAAAGCCTCACACCTATTTGTAATGCCTACATAGAAGTTCCTCAGTGCTGCCAGAGCAATGTCTGCACTTACAAATTCTCTACTTCCGCACTGTAAGGCTGTAGACAGTTCTTAAAGGGGAAAAGGCAACTCAATCTCAACACTGTCAGATTCGTGGCTGATAAAATATTCTGGTTTTGTCACTTCAAACTTTATTCCTAAATTAAAATATTAAAAATGATTACAAAATATAATGTCGCAACTCAGAGGCTATTTGCCCACGGTTTCCTATCCAAAATATACTTAACAGAGAAGTTATTACTAGTACTCAAAGACCACGTAATGCTCTTAGAATATTAGGTTGCACATAGCCTTAACTTAGGAAAGCACTTAAGTCTATTCTTGCCTTCAGGGCCTCCAAAGCAAAAGTATGACACATCATAGAGATACTGCTTGGGCACAGAGCAGAGATTTGACTGGTTTGTTTCACAAATCCTTGAATTCCACAGCAAGCCTTAGTCCAATGTGTATTAAATATAAGCCAGTTCAACCGAAAGTGCAATCCTTGTTTAAGAGCCAAGTTGTCTCTACTTTCACACATCATCCTCGCAGCAAAACAGTCACGAATTGAAACAGAAACACGACGACAGTATCCCACACTGGGGCAATTCAGAAAGTTCACACAAATTATTAGCGCTCGCCAAAAATAACATCCTGGTTCATACAGTTATGAAAATGTTCTACTGATTCCAAAATGCTTCTGACAGTTCCATTGTGAAATACCTGGGCAGGGCCACAGCTCTGCAAATAGAAAATACCCTTAGTTATTTCCACAAGCTATGAATTCGATGCTTATATTACTGATATTTTAACATCAATATTATTTGCCAGCACATGGAACTCATCGACAATGCACTATAAAATGGACAACTCAAGTGCTTTTTGGATTCGGTTAACCAAAAACTCCTGAGGCTCAAACGCTGCTCCAGGTCATGGACCTTCCAGGACTGGAATTTTCCCCCCACAGGATTTCTTTAAAACTGCATCAAATCCCATTATAAAAACACATGCAGCAAAGCATCTGACACTTCCCCTGGGAGACCTTCCCGTAGTCAACAAGCTGTTGGTTTTCCCTAAGCTGCATTTTAATGTAACTTCATCCCATTGCCCGTTCTCATGGGAGTGAGGAGAAAAAGTCCCCAGGGAAGACAACAGGGAAAAAACCCAAACAATTGCTAACCTACAATGTAAAAGTGAGTCAGCTGTGAAGTGTGCTGATGAAAAGGGGAACCATGAAGGCAATGGTTAACTTAAGTCACAAAAGCAGCTTCCCAGCTTTCTCTTCTCCAACAGCATGGAAGAATGACAGATGTATGAGGATGGCTTCTCCTATGGGTTATCATTCCATAAATACATCTTTGGGAAAAGAACCAAAGCTCCCTTAGAGTTGCTCAAATTCTGACTTCTTAGAACAGAAAGAAAAGCTCTTTGAAAGTTATTATTACAGTCATGAGAAGGTATCAGTCAAGAGATCTTCCCACTTCTTCTCCTATGGAACTACCACATTATGCAGCATCACCATGGTTTAGCAGAAACATTGTACCATCTATTAACCTGTGCCAAGAACATCCAATTAAGGATGGTGCTGAGGGATATATCATTAAAACATCTGATTTCATCTAGAAGGCTTCTCCTTCCCTCACAGCTTAATAAATAATATCTTGCTGATTATTTAACATATCCTACAGCTAAAGAATAGATTAACTTCTTTTTCATTCCTTCACCTTCTCCATTGCTAATAGGAATTGGTGAAAAGACAGATGACAGAATTAGTGCAGGAGGTGGATGCAGACAGCTATTTTGAAAACATTATAAACACAGAACATTAAACATAAAAGTCCTGGAAGATATCATACAAAAAGAGACAAGAGAAGAGTCATCACTAGTGTCAGCCTCAGAAGCAAACATTTGTCTTCTACAACAGAAAGTACATTGTGTAATGTAAAAGCCCAAATCAGTAAAGAAAACTATTAGATACCCTCCAGGAAACATCCCGTCTCCACTGCTGCCAATAGAGAGACTCGCAAATAATATGAGAGGGAGATGGATGCAATCAGTCTCTGTCCTTCAGAATCACAAACCCAAAGGCATGGTGATAGCTAACAACAGCTATACACTAAAGGCCCAATTCATTTAGAAAAGAAAACATAAATAATTGCTTAATCATAAAAAGAAGACTAAAGAAGCTTGAAGAGACTTCATGTGTCCTCATCAGCAGCTTCCCTCCGGCGCTGGGCCCGGAAATGGCGCTCAATATTTATCGTCACTTCCTTCTGCAAATTCCTGCTGTTGGTTTTCCCAGCTGTTCTGATCCAAGGGTGCTGAAGTACTTGTCGTGCTGTGTAGCGCTTCTGGGGATCCACTATCAACAGCCTGGTTATGAGGTCTTTTGCTGCTATTGGGAAAGAAAGGAGAGGGGGAAAAGAACAGTGATGTGCTGATGCTGATAGATATACCCACACAAAACATCCTTCTTACTTTGATTTATTATATTATCAGAATGACTTTTGTGACTACCCCCAAGAGATATTCTAACAACTGGATTTAGTGCCATGAGATGTTCAAACTCCAGCATGTGTTTTACTGATTTCATTCTCCCCTTCAGAGGAGGAGGGGAAAGTGAAGTGAATTACAACTTGAAAGTATGCTGCAGGCATCGTATTCACGGAAATTAGCATTCCGTACCTCATCCCTCAAGGAGCATGAAGTCATAGAGTGCTGTTGAGCATGTTCTTTAAAAGGCTGTATATGGAGAGAGGGGGGTTAGGGTTTCTGATTTTCAAGAGTGCACAGAAGACACTGTGCTAGCCTGCAAAGAGAAAACTACACACAGACCCCACAGATCTCATGAGGAAACCCACACCGTGCTCTGCAGAGCAAGGATTTCATTCTCAGCTTTTGAGAGGTTTCTGATCATCTTTACAATCTAACAGAAACCTGGAGAATCTTTTGGTGCCTTTTTCTTCACCTTGTAAGCAAGGTTAAGCAGATGCTTGCACTTACCTCAGAAAGGGAGCAATCCATGAAATCAGTCAGACCTAACATTCAGATTCACAGTGAGAGCAACAGCAGACTAATCCCCACTTAAAGCAAACACAGGATCACACAGAAGACCTATAAGACACACCCTGAAGGTTTATTGAGCTCACTGTCCTGAACAAAAGGAAGTTCTCACTACTGGGATGAAGTCTGTCACCTCTCAGATCTGCTCTCCATGCTGAGTCTTACCTGCAGAAATATTGTCCCAGTATGGGGAAAGGAACTCATAGTGACCCAGCTGGATGATCTGGAACAGTTCCTCTTGGTCACGGTCCTGGCTGCGAAAAGGGGGGAAACCGCAGAGCAGAATGTAAAGGATCACACCAGCTGCCCACATATCTACTTCCAGCCCATAGCCTAAGGATGAAAAGACAAACCAAAAGGCCTGGTTTAGAAAGAAAACTCAGAACTGGGAGGGAGCCGCTTCTTGTTCATTCTGTTCCCCAAGGAACACAGAAGCTGTGCTCAGTTTCTCAGAAGGATGAGGTCAGCAGAAGAGTGGTGGCTGGTGCGCCAAGCTCGCAAAACGAGCTGCTCTGCCGGGCAATAACTACAGTGTTCACAAAGTGCCTCTTCTTCTTCCTCGTGTTTCACAAACAGTGTCTCACAAGGCCAGTGTCAACTGGAAACTGACTGAGAAAACACAGCATATATTCCCAAAACAGTCCTCCTCAGATTCCCTTCAAAAAAGCACTGAGAGAGTGCCAAGTTTCCATTGAAACTGGGTATAACTGGAGATGTGCAACCCAGCTCCACAGAACAAAAGACAGAAATAGCTTTGCTTAAATCATCAATAAAACTGATTCCTTTGGAGGTCCAAATCTTTTCAACAGGAAATCTCCAAAATACCTTCTAATGGGAAATATGCTTTAGCTTGTTATCCATGTTTAACATATACATGATGTTTTCTCACCATTAGGGGCCTTCAAACGTTGTTGGGGTACAGTCATGAAATAGGGCTGCCTACCCTCAAGTTGCAACATTAACGTTTGCTCGCTTCCTAAATTCAGCAGTTACCATCTATGATATTTTATGGCTTCTCTGTTTGGAAATCTGTGTTATATCATCATGGACATAATAACACAGACATGGCTGATGCCATACTTGTGTCTGTCATGAGCTAAAAGGCTTCCTTTCACCAACCTCCTACCCTGCAAAGACGGATCAGGAGGTTGAAACACTTTGGGGTATTTCCAGGATTAGAAAGTTCAGACCAACTGTATTACTGATGGGAAATTATCAACCTATACACTCACCTTTCTCAGCAAGGATTTCAGGGGCAACATACGTCGGTGTTCCGCACACAGTAAATATGGGTTTCGTCACCTGCTTTGCAAGGCCAAAATCTGCTAGTTTCAGTGTAGTAGATTTATCTGCATTATGCTGAACCTACGCTCAACAAAAAATACATAGCTTTAGTCCAGATGCATTTTAAGACAGGAAAAGATTGAGTAGTTAGCAATAAACAGAAAGAGTTCATAGGAGGGTTTATAAATGTTGTAAGAGTTATAAAACTTCTAATAGTGCCTTCAAGTAAAGCAACAACACATGGAAACACTATTCTGATAAACAGTATTCCAAAGTGGCTTTTCCCTCCATATTCCAAGAGGGTGCTTGTATTTAAGAGAACAAGCAATCATGAGGAAAGGAAGCTTTGCCCTACAAAGCCTGGTACACAGCAGTTTGCAAGGCATGAAAAGGAGGAAGGGAAATAAGGAAGAGCCAATTAAATGTTGTCATTTTTTCTTGGGAAGCTGCTCTGGGAGTTCTGGGAAAGCAACAAAGAACTCTGTGGGTACACGTTACAGCCAGCTAATCCCTTTGGATCTTCTTGATAGGATACATAAGCAGTCTTCTACTGCTGATTAAGCAAACCAATGGGGGGGGGGGGGAAGTCTGTTTTTATAAGGAAAAAAGCATTTTTCAGTATGAAACTGAAAATCAAGTTTTCTACAAACATTCAATGGAAACTTCTGCAGGAGACAGTTGAAATGCCACCACCATTTTCCCTATGATATTAGCCAACTTCACCTGATGTTCTGCCACAGTGTGCTGTGGGCACAACAGCAGACAGAAAGGAAGACTCCATCGCAGAGTTCCCAGTTACTTTTTAGAGCAGCATCTATGTCTGACAATAGAGGTAACAGTGGTATGATGCTGCACCACAAGTGAAATGCTCAATTTTATATGACTGAGCATATGAAATAGGAGCATTACTGTATTTTCCTATTTTATAAATAAAGCTCTCACAATTATATAAGAAAACGATCTCACATGGAATTTCAATCAATACCCTGTGTGCTACTGTACTAACACTAAAAATAGTGTCTTGGACGAGGCTTGGAGCAACCTGGTCTCTGCCCATGGCAGGGGGTTGGAAGTAGATGAGCTTTAAGGTCCCTTCCAAGCCATTCTCTTCCGCGCCAGGCTCCTAATCTCTCATCACAGCACAAGGTGGCAACACAGCACCATCTGTTCTTCCAGGACAAACCCACTGAGCTTTCATTCCATATTAATGGGACAGGTAGGAACAGCACGCACTGAGGGTGTGTTTTCACAGCTTTGTAACAATCATTTTAAAGACAGCATGTAACCTGTCAGCACACCTGAAAGCGTCAGCCCAGAGCTCCTCAGCATCCTCACTAACACTATGCTCAGAACTCAAAGTCAGCTCAGGACGAGTGAGCATTCCCTTCATCCTCAACATGGTACTCTCCAGTCTACCTTCCCATCACTTGGCATCACCTTGAGCATGCAAATGCACTTCACTATAGAAACAAAAGCTTCCTCAGCTTTCTGAAGCCAGACTACTCATAGCACTATCATAGAAACACACAACCTGCTCCAGTGAAATCCAGCCTGTAACATCTACAGTATGTGCTCTGTGAATTCGAGAGAACAAAGGAAAAATGGGAACACTTAAACACGTTTAATGAATGCTTAATATGTTTAATGAATGTTTAATAACATGCCTTACTGTAACACCTGCAGGACAGCTTTTTCTGTGTCTACATTCAAGACTAAAAAGGATGGTTCCAAAAGTCCTTTTAAAACTGCTGCTTGTAGTTAATTGAGATTAGACCAGTATACAGTACAGTTCCTGTAGCCAGCCAGCTCAGGCCATACAACTACCCGTGTCCTTCAGCTGCAAGAGAAGCCAGTATCTGGTAGTCTTGTACTAAAGGCAGTCAGAATTGCTCACTGCTCTCCCCAAGACAGATGCCATAGAAGGATGACAGAATATTGCCCGAGGATTTCTAGCTATCCTACCCATACATCCAGAAGATTATAGTACACCAGTTCAAAGCCAAGTTAATCTTCAAAGAAAGGACAAACTGAGTTCCTTTTCTCCTGTATGTTAATGACTTCCAGTACTTCATGCTCCTGTTTGGTTTCATATCTACCTTGTGAAATCCACCAGATTTCAGCAGATCATGCAGATCAGCGGATGCTAACTCACAGCATTAGTACTTCTGTGTATGCACACACATATGGTAGTGCAGGTTCTTCTTACAAGTCAGCCCATGGGTTGTCTTGTGTACTAGAAATAGACAGCACTTAAGAAAAGGTACTGCTTACACGTCTAAGTTTCAGACACCCCTTGCTGCTAGCTACAAGGATCTCTGTCAGACTGAAAGCCCATGACAGGTAGCAAGCAAACTAATTTAACTGAAACGTACTCAGAAGCATCTGACAGTGCTTCGTGCAGACATAAACAGTGCCACAAAAGCAAAGTTAAAGGGCAAAAAGGATGCAATTGCAGCTCTCGTACATACATAAAAACTTAGAAAAGGGGAGGGGGAAACTCAAACACACAAAAAGGTATAACACTTATCTGTGAACCCAAATGTTAAACAACTTGCCATGCAAGTATGTTTCAGAAGCGTACAAAGAGATGAACACACAGTCACAAATAAAAAAACCCTGACCCTTCCCCCTGCAATGGAGCAGGGAGGTGACGGTGTTATTTACACCCCATAACCTGCAAATGCACCACTAGGCTTTGAAATTAACTTCTCACAAGTCAAGGAATGTCAGCACCTGCAGAATGAAACATCCCTTCTACAGAAACCTTGCCTGCAAATTCCGCTCCTCCAGGCAGCATTAAGGAAATGACTGGCTTCTTTTGTGAGATCAACATCACCCCATTGCTCATCCTTGGTGGCAATGTTCTCCCTGCAGAACACCCAGCCCCAAATGAGGTGATTCTCATAGCAGACAGGGGGGAGTCGGAGCAGCTGTCTTCACACAGGTCAAACAGGTTTTGGTCTTGCAGTGCAAGTCAGCATCCTTCTGCCTCACAGCAACGCTGCGACCACTCTGATTACTGTGGGCAGGCAGCAGTAAAAGAGGGATGGAGGGAAACTACAACGAATGGTGATGGAGCACTACAGAAGTTTATAACTAGAGGACAGTTCCATAAGAAAAGCAGTAGTGCAGTGAACCAACAGTTACTCCTGGTTTCCAACTCTCTCCTGTATCAATAGTTTTATTGGACATCAAAGTGCATTTGCACCTTTTCTTCTGCATGGATAGAAATGGTTTGTCTCCTTCCCTCATTCTCCCCAGTTTGCTGCTTCTCTGGCAACTCAGATGGAAATAAGCCTTTTGCCACAGAAATTACTATGCTCAAATGTCATTATGAACAGGGTGGGATTCTCACACAAAGCAGGTTTACAGTAGACAAACTCATCTCCTTAATAAAACAGACCAAGGATCTGTTTTCTTCCATTTCCCATTTGCTAGAAAGAGGGAGAAAACTGTAGACCACAAATATAAAGGTTCACCTGACAAAAAGACCTCAAAGTAGGACAAACAAGTCAGCAGCCGGAAGTGCATCCCTATTTCTGTCCTCTCTGTATAAAGAAAGTCTAGGGAGACTAATTCAGACTTAAACATCTGCAGTGCAGGAATCTGAAGTGAAGCAAGAGGAATCTCACACCCAAGGACATCCCTGTGGGACATCCAACACTATCAACAGCTTATAAACTCTTCTGGCTTGTTGAAACAGGCAGCAAAACATCACAGCCACTAACAAGCAGCAAAAGGTGAAACCAGAACAGGTACAATTCCCCTTCCCACAGTGGAAGTGGAACCAGTGTTTGGGGAACACTGGTCTCCTATGACAGAATACCTACAGGCTTGGGGCCAGCCTGTCCTTGACAAGTATTTTCTGACTGTCAGAACAGGCAACATGATTATTTCAGTGCTACATAACAGTGCTGTGAACTGAATGTGAAAACAACCAGAATGGACCTGTGCCTTGCTTCTCTTTGCTTACCTGCACCACCGCAATGATTGCATATTACAGAGGGAAATGAAACATCTGGTTTCAGGTGTTTCAAAGGCACTGGCTTATTTTCAGCAAATAGGAAGGGGCAGAGCCTGGTTCATAATGGAAAAAATCAGCTTCAGGAGAAAGCCCTGTGGTTTTAATTGAAGTTTTGGCAAAACAAGGCATGAAAGCAGGGCCTACAATCCTACTTTTTCCTGGAAATCAGCCATCTGCACTCCCCAGCTCTTATTTACACACACTCCACATACCAAGGGCTGTCATCAGATTAGGCAGGATACGCAGCAAGGCCTAGTATAGGTGCAATTGCTTAGTTCTGAGAGCAAGTTGAGGCTCTTGTGCAACCTCTGCACATCCTAGAGGCTACACTTGCTAGAGACTGGCAAATATTTGGTATCTATCAGGAAATCTGGAACCCTGTAACACACAATTAGCAAGGGAGAGCTGCTTACTGTTGTGGCTCCACAATGAGTGTCTTGTCAAGCGCCAGCACTGCAAACATTTCTTTGTGCGTTCACACATGTGAATAATTCTATTGACTTCAGTGCCGGATGAAGAGAATGCAGCCTCAGAAATGCAATGGAAAAAAAGAACCTTTCTCTTTGGCACAAAGCTAGTATTTGAGCTGACTTTAGTGCTGGTTTTACTGTCAGGTTATTTTAATCAACTGCATCGTACGTCTGCTCCTAAGAAAAGAGATGGTCATGAGATAAAAATCACTGCAGTTGTGGACAAGAAAAGCCTACCAGTAATTTAACATATGTAATTTAGCTGATGCTAAATTAGCAATTGTGATAAATTTTGGTCTGCAAGGCCTCGTGATCCAGTGGTGCTTCAGACAAGAAAAACCTTCCTTCATACCTGAAACCATATTTCCACAAAGATACAAACGCTCACTACCCCTCAAAGCGAGGTCACTCTTACTTGCATTTCCATCTGCAAGCACTGCTAACTGCAACACACAGGAGAGCTACATGAGGTGAACTGTAATGGTAACTCCACTTCAAAATTAGCCCTGCTTTTCCAAACAGACCTGCCACAGCATATTCTCTCTACAAAGTATTTGCTTTAAAGTAGTCAGATCTGCAACTAAAAGGAAAATGAATTCAACTCCTTCTCACGTGGAATGTGCTTGCCAAAACTTACCAAAAGGTTCTCTGGTTTGAGGTCCCTGTGGACAATGTTCTTGCTGTGGATATAAACCAGTGCTTCACACAGGTCAGTGATCATGACAGCAGCATCATGCTCTGTGAATTTCACACTTTCTATGATGGCATCAAATAAGTCCCCTCCTGGGACATACTCTAAGATTAGGTAGATCTCAGCTTCTGTTTCATACACTTCAATTAAGCTTACTATATTGGGATGAGAGAGACTCCTGATGATCAGAATTTCACTCTCCATCATGTCCTCCTTCCCCTTCAACTTGGATTTATCAACGATTTTCATGGCATAGACCTGGTTGGAGTCACAGTGGCGACATTCCTTCACCACTGCAAAGTTCCCATCCCCAATAGTTCTGCCAATCTCGTAGTGTTTTTCCACATCAGTTCTGTTTTTAATGGCATGCCTCCGGCTTGTGCCTTCCAACCCCGGAGCCTTGCTGTCTTCTTTACTGACTCTGCGCTCCCCCGTTTTCTCCCGTCGCGTCATGTCACTGTCTCTACACAAGATATTCGCCTCTCTTCTGGCACCCTCCTCTTTAGCCCTTTGTCCCTCTCTGCCCTCCCTATGTGTTTTAGATAGTTTCTCAGCATCCCTTGGAGTGTCTTTCTTTAGCCAGCCATTTTGGTTCATTACACAGCTACTTCCATTCTCTTCCTTCGCTTCCCGAGTTAACTGCAGCGCTTCTACAGCATTCTTCTTGATTTTCACTACTTCCTTCCCATGGCTTTCATGTTTCTCCACATCCCTTTCCTTCTCGATGCTCCTTTTTTGCTTCTCCAGCCCTTCACTAACATTCCTAAGCAGGGGCTTCCACACCCTCCTACAGCTATTATCCTTCCAAGCAACTTCCTCACCTTCCAGACAAGTTTCTGAGGATTTCCGGCAATTCCTGATTTTGGCATTCCTTTCCATGTGGTACCTCTGACACACACCCGTGCTCAGGTCTCTGTTCTCTAATGAGGCCTCAGCCCGCCTTTCCCTTTCTAACTTCTGTCTAGCCTGCCTTTCCTGTTCACACTTCTCGCATCTCACCACCTCCTCCGAACTCTCTTCTAACCCATCCTCAGGACTCCTCTCACGGCTGAAGTACCTCTCACTTTCTCGGATCTTCCTAGCAGGCTTCACTCCCTGTTCTCCATCCCAACTCTCCCGAGTCCACTTCTTTTTTGTTCTCATTTTTTCCTCTTGCTTTGTCTTGGCTTGACTTTTTCCTTTATGTCCAGCTACCAGTTTGGGAGACATGCCATTGCTGCAGTTCTTGGCAATTTCTGTTTCATCGAAGCCACTGTCCACTTTGGAAGCCTTGTCATACAGTTTGCTCATCAACTTTTGGGACTGCTCCTCATTCTGCTGAATGGCAGCACTGGCAGCATATGGATTTTCAGGATAAAGCTCCTGTAGTACCACTTCCAGGTCCTTCAAAGTGAGGGGCTCCCTCCCCATCGCTACGAATGCATCACCTTCCCTGAAGAAGTCAGAAACACTTTGGATTTCTCTGCCTCTCAGATTGTAAAGCTTTCGCACACGGTCATTCTTCCAGCGTGGAAATCCCAGAGCCTCTGAAATGTCATCCATCAGCTGTTCAAAAGTCTGGACCGACCTCCTGTTGAGAAGCAAGGTTATCCTTCTGAGTGTGTGGCCACCAGGTTTCACCACTGTAATAATCCTTGGCTTCACGGGGCTGTGTTCTGAATGTAAAGTGTGAAAACCATTACGGGGATTAAAAAGTGGGGACCTCTGAGTGCTTTCGTGCAAACATGCTTTTCCATAGCTTCCACGACCAAGAGGAGGACAAGTCCCTTGTAACTTCCTCTCTTTTCCTTTTGAGCTTGAGTTGTGTGACGAATGGTCAAACAAGGCCCGGCATCCTAAAGCAAACAAACAGCAGGCACATCATTCATTTTGCATCATCAGATCTTTCTACATGTCAATGTATGTGACCAAAAGGAGTATGGGTACGTGCATTCAATGCTTATAAAGAACTTGAACTGCCACTAAGCAGCAACTCCACAAAGAGGTTCAAGTTTGTGAGAAAATGTAGATTTACTTTGTGACAGAGAAATGCGATGTAAAGACATTAATACTGGAAACAAACCCTTCTCCCAAATCCTTCCCAACTTCCAGAAATCCTCAAAATGGGGTTACTTGTGCCAGGATTGCATCTGGATTGTTTAGCATTCTCTTACAAATCCACCTACCATGAACACACTCAATTCCCTTCTGAACCCAATTACAATTTTGGCCTCTGTAAACCCTGCAGCAACAAGTTCCACAATCACATTGCATGAAGTAAAAGAAATGAATTACTTCTGGTTCAAAATTGCTACCAGATGGCAATGTCTGTGCAATCTTATATCTCTATAAATAACTACCTCCCTCCACTTTCCTCAGACCATTCATTAATTTTCTAGACTTCTATAACAAATTAAATACATGAGATTCTTTTTAAAAAGCATTACTTTTGCTCTAATTTCACAGGAATTTTATAGCACATTTAATAGTGATGTAGTTTCTTTTTTTCCCTTAAAGGAAGGACATCCGTTTTTGTTTGATGATTGGAGCCCAATAGGTTTGGCTTTTTTCAGTCTAAAAATGACACAAAGTCCTGAATGCCCTTTAGGGACATTAAACATTTTCCATCCAATATTTCTTGGAGCACCAACCAAAGAAAACAGCACCGTTTGTTGCTTGTAATTCTGAAAAGAACTGAGAACGTCACATATGGTTATGGACAAACCAAGCTTCAACATAATTCAGTCTATAAATGCCACAATAAGGTAAGAATAAAAATGTCCCCTTAAATACTCTGATTTCTTGTACTTATTAAGATTAAACCTTGATTACATGGTTTAGTGTTCCTGCTCATGGCAGGGGGGTTGGAACCTGATGATCTGAAGGTCCTTTCCAACTCTGACCTATGACAACGCAGTTCTTTCAGCCTTGAGAAGCAAACTTTTAGGTTGAGATCACAGAGTGCTTCCAACTCCATTTAACAGTCTTGGAGTTCAGTTAGGAGCAAACATTCAATAGGTATGAACAGGACCAAGACAAAAGAAAGCAGTTAGAATGATTACCGAATCATTACAAGGCAATTCCCGGCTTATCTCCCAAAGAATCCCACCGGTTTTCCTACATTACCATGATTACACACTCACAATGCAGTGGACAAAGCCCAAAGGAAAATCTGCACATATGAGCCTTCCCCTAGGCACTAGGCTTAACACATACCCCTTCAAGCATTCTGGCAAGCTTGAGCCTACTACAGTTTGGATTTCAGCAGCTGAAAAGCTATTTTCAGTATTTCAAGCTATGCGTTTTTATTTGTTCTTTTCACCAAAGCATAATAGAATGAGGAGGAAATACACCTCCTCACCTAGAAAAACAAACAAGAGGGAAAACATAACAAACGCTGCAGCATGCACTCAAGCTGCTGCCAAAACAGCATATCCAAAAGGCCAGTGGCTGAGTGGGGAAAGCACATAAGGAGACACCAGTACAGACCTCCATTCTGCTACTGGCTGTACTCTATGTACTGTGTCCAGCTCTGGGACCACTAACACAAGACGGATGTGGACCTGCTCAAACAAGCCCAGAGGAGGCCAAAGAGATGCTGCAAGGGATGGAGCAGCTCTGCTCTGGAGCCAGGCTGAGAGAGCTGGGCTGGGGCAGAATGGAGAGGAGAAGGGTCCTGA